>JAQGBZ010000241.1:0-97778 GCA_034687125.1 Neelides folsomi | reverse complement strand
AAATTATTTGTTTGATAAAAATAAAAATCGTTAGAAACGAATCTAATTCCGAGATAACCTATTCTTCATTGGAATGTGACAAATATATAATGAAGTGACAGAAAAATGAATAAATATTTCTAATATATTTATTTAACTAGGTATGTATGGTACGGGTACAAAATGAAATATCATGAGCGAATTTGATATGCAATACCTACTTTTAAAAATTAAAGGAATACAAATACAAGGAAAAGAAACCGATGCTGATTCGAAATTCGATTACCTGAGTATGTATGTGAGTATGTTTATGTATATCTATACAGTAGTACACGTACATTTTTAATCTAATAAAAGTAATACGTAGATAAAATCGAAATATACTAAACTGCATTTGTTAAAGGAATGCGTGACACGAATTCGAATTCGAGCGACAAGAAAATCAAATGCAATTTTATAATAAAGGTAGTAAAAGGATACGAGAGATTCTTCGAAATTCAACCCAAACTCCGAGATTCCCAAACAAAAGAATAAAAGGAGTTGACTGTATCATGACTTCATGACCAAACTCCCCCGAAAATCCATTTCAATTCTTGAGACTTCGAACCTTCCGTCCCTTCCCGAACACTGAGCCTCCATTATTGACTGAATTTCAACAACCAAACTACCATCCTGACATCCGGAAAACGAGCAAGACTCCTCAACACAGCTCAATTGATATAAAAAGAATAAAAAATAATGCAAAGATACACTTCAGCGACTTTGATAGATTTTATTTACGTCCTGATATACAGGTATATGATATTATAATATTTATGCTCAACGAGTAACATTTTACATAGACTCTTTTACTCTACATTCCTACTGTATCATACTAAAATAAAAATATGTTCGCGAATATATTAATATTTGAAAAAAAGTAGAATTTAAAGATTATAATTGCAAATAAAATAAGCAGATCTATGTAGTGCTTTATGTAGTGATATGGACATGGTTATGGATTTGGCTTTTAGTGGTATACATAAATAGAGAAGATTGCACACTTAAGACACCTAATACAATTATTGATCCTTGACTTTCTCTTAACAAAATTTAAGGGATGCGGGTCGTTTCGGGTTGAATAAGAGAAACTTGACATTCCTGTGCTTTAATGTAGGTAATGAATTAGTAAAGTGGTAAGAAACTCGGTCATTTGTGTAATTCAATTCCAACAATGTTATCAGTTCTATGGTGGATTCTAGGGGTTTTGGTCCACTATGTATACTAATATACTACTACAGGTATATCAGTATCTCTAAGATATACAAATATCTGTATAATATAAGTACTGTTATACTTATATATTATATACTTATACTCGTAGTACAAATAACATAGGTAGTTACACATGTGTATTGTATCAAAATAAGCTTTATAATACATTATTTGTAAATACACAAGTAGATATATTAAATTGTATAGGATAGGATAGTTCAAAGTAGGGAATTCATAGTGAACCTTGTAAAAGTACAAGAGGCTTCTTAATTTTTCATGACGGCCCAAACAAGAAGGAAGAGAAAGAAGAAGAAATTGAAGGCGAAAAAAGGAAAAAACGAAGAAAAAAAAAGAATTCTGTATAAAAATATACCATCAACGATCTTCGATTTCTTCTCCACTTTATTTTTCGATGGATCACAGCTTAAATGTTGAGATTTTAGAATAAAAATTGATTTCCACTTTTCTGATATTTAAAAGTCTTTAAAAATTATTATTATTGATTGGGTAAACATGTCTAAATAATTATTTGTAAATATCTTTAAAAACATTTGGAATGATTTCTTCAAAGTTAAATTAGGTAAAAGGATACTGAAGTGCATTGAAGATTGAAAAGATAAAAATATACATAATTGGCTTAAAATGGTGAAAGTGGAATAGAAAACTTCTTCCATTTATCCTATTTAAAAGATGAAGTTGAGGGGATTTGAGATCATTTAAAGTCAATTTTCTTTTGGTTTGTGAAGGGGAAATTAGTTTAATAATTTATGAGGAGAAGGCTCAAAAGCCATTTGATAGAATGAAATCAATTTGAGAGTGGAGAAGAAGGAGATTTGTTGAAGAGAGTTTGAAAATCCGCCTCGTTTCATTTCCTATTTGTCTTTACACTCGAGAGCGACGGAGTCGTCGAGGAGTGTAGTATAGATGGAAATCAAGTTGATTCTTGGTCAAAAAATTGACTTTGGATTAACTTCTAATTGCGCCCATTCACTCTCCTCAAACTCACTTATCTCTCAAAGTCAGTCGACTCAAAGTCGGGAATTCTCTCTTTTCTTTTCCCTCGACTCCCCATGTTAAAGTTAGGGGGAAATGAAAAGGAATTTATACCCTTTAGCTTCCAATAGTTAAAACCTTACCTTCTCCATATACCATTCAAACCTCGGGATTATTCCAAATAACTTTAAGACTTGACAACTACATTTCATTCCTTTTTAGTATTTTCCTACATAGGAAGCATTTATAAAATATGCAATGTATTTCTCTTTAAACTTGCCCGTGAACGAGCAACATGAATAGAATTAATGGTTTAAAGAGCGATTGTGACTTCAAAACATCTCTAATTGATTTCTAAACTGTCAACAAATGTTCACTCAATGGGAAAAGAATTTAATTAAATAGACTTAAAATAAGTTTCCTAACCTAAAAGGAGCATAATAGGAGCAATAAATCTCTTTAATTACATAGTAATTAAATAAATTAATTAAACACCAAAGGTAAAATGTAAATTAAATTGCACAGACAAATGGACAGATCAAGATTTTAATCATCATTTTCAGGGTCTCTGAAATAATGAAATTTAATTCGTTGTGGGATGACAAATTTGCAGAGTGACACGAGACCTTTTTGATCTTTATCCTCTTTTAAAACTTATACACTCCTAGAATGAGTGATTAATATCCAATTAATGAGGATATTAATTAGCTATTGGATGGGATCAATGAGTAGATGAGAGTACAAGGGCAGAGTTCCTTTCACTCACAAGACCTTCTAATAAACAAAAGAAAACCTTTCAAAAAGTTTGCCTTTGGAAGAAGAATGCGAATCTCGCAGAGAGTTTCGTCTTTCAACATCAGTTCAGCGGGCTCAGCCACGTACAGAAGAATGAGGCGTGATATCTATTAAGAATGCCAAAATACTTGTACATATAAATATATTACCTATATACCTAGGTAACGTATGATATCAAATGAGCATAAAATTTTCAACTTTAAGATAAGTTGATCTAAGGAATTTTGATTTTAATATCTACCTTTATATGAGATATACCTCGTACTTAGTATATTTGAATTTTGAATTAATTAATATTATTTTAGCCTTTATAACATAAATGTGCTATATGTTGAATAGTATAGGGAAAATATGAAAATATGACAAGCTAGACAATGTGAGAAATATTTTATCATTTAACCCATTTAAAAAAATCTTAAAGATTCTTAAGGATATTTGATATGAAAAAGTTTAAAAAGTACACTGTAACATAGCCTTCAAGAGAAATCCGATATTGATATAAAAGATATTGGGAGAAACAAGATAAATAAAAAAAATGCCAAAATAAAGGTATAAAATAAACAAGGTGCAATTTGCAATTTTTGATCCTATAAATTTCACATCATTATTTTTCATGTTTCATGATATAAATATTTGATTTGATGGAGAAAGAAGACTACAAGAATGAAAAGTAGTTTTCATTCTCCCAATTTTCTTCCACTTTCTTTTTATTAGCACGGGGATTTATATGGATAAGAAATAAAATTATCCCTCCGCTTCCAATTTTCGACCGAGTATTATTGAATATTACATTTTATTGCATCCCATTTTATTTTCCAAGAGAGGAATTGAAGTGGAATGATAATTAGGATAAATATTACATTGCTATATAATAATACGAAATTCGACGGAGAAAGCTATAGGTGAATAGGTGATGGGCCTGATGGGTGATACTAACAATAAGTTTACTGCGCTGTGTTAGTATGTAGGTATAATATTACATTGTATGTATCTCCTATACTCTATTCCATTTGAAAAGATTATTGAGAATTGAATCATGTTACTTGACCGGGCAATCGAATGTCGTGTCACCAGCAAATAATTTCTACAGGAAATAATATCGGTTTATTTGAATTTCTAATGACTTGTCAAATAACATGATTCAATTCTCAATAATCTTCTCAAATGGAATAGGGTATAAGTGCATAATGTGTAAGTATCTTTTCATAGAGTATTGAGCACAAGTATACTATACAGGGCATTCACGTTAAGTATTTAAATCTTTAAAGCTCAATTGCTATTAAGATATAAAATATTCTGACATAAATGAAAAATAATTCTTTAATGGTTAACTTATAATTAAGTAATAAGCTGAGCATCGTAAATATGACAACGGACCCTCAACTTCTAGGCTAAAATCCCTATTGTATTTCAACAAATATAAAATTCTTGAACGTTTTTGCCATTAACACCTCCATTATTGATGGACTGTGTGAGATAATTTCTAATGTCAATGAAGACCATGGAAGATTTGGCGGGAGTGGGAACGGGAGGGATAGCGTTGGGGGGATTGCGAGGCAACGGAGGGAGAAGCTAAGTAAAATGGTCAAATCTTCGAATTCTCGATGAAACCGTCATTTTCACTTTGAAAATTACAACCAATTGTTTAAAATCTATAATTTTATGATATTTGACAACAACGAATGGTATACTAGGAAATCATTTAATGGTGTAAATTACGTTTAAAGATTTAAATACTTAACGTGAATCCCCTGTATATTATATATGTGTTATATGATAAGAAAGATTCCCTATCGCAAGATAAAAGATAGTGAATAAAGTTAATAATATTAAAAGCTTGAGTTAACTCTCCCATTTCTCGGAAAATAAAAGAAAGGGAAAGTCATCCAAACTTCCTTCAACATTTAACAAGGACGCCAAATTCTTCTATTATAATAATTTTATACTCTCAATTCGCACTCACAAGCTCACGACTCGCAAGTCAAGTCAAACTCTTCAAGTGAACAATGGGAGTTATATAAAAGTATATAAAATTGAAGATCGTATATCGAATATCGTTAGTATCTTTTTTTATTAATATTGAAAATTTTGTTTAAGAATCTTAATTCTTATAAGAAGGATGTAAAATTATAATAACAATAGGATTCCAGCCGTTCCGTACATCCCTCAACGCCGCGCCTATCCACACTTCCTTGTGTCGAGTGTACTTTTACTAATTTAGCTAAGTAGGTAGTTAGGTGCCTTCGTCACAAACTATAGTCCAGTCTATTTTAAAAGGGATTAACTTTAAACTCAATCTCACAGTTCTCACAGAGTTTTAGTTTTTCCAATGCAATGCTGAATGTTTATTACTTATTACATTACTCAATTAACAAGTCTTTTTTCACTTTAAGTGAAGTGATAATGTTTATTTCTTTAACATTTACAATATTCAAATGAAACAATTATAGTTTTAGATCAATTTAAAGTTAAATAATATAATATATTATTATAGTACAATATAGTATAGTATATTATATAGTATACCAGCAATGGGCCCTTCTCCCGACGGGTTGATAGCTTCATTAAAAACATTCATTAAAAAATTATATTTTTATATTCATTAAAAACTATTAAATGGGCCCATTGCTGGTCTATCTTTATAAAATATCAGTGTATTTTGGTAATCCGTCGACTTTTAGAACTTATTACAACAGCGTGAGCTGAATTAAAATTAAAAAATTAAAAACCTTTTAACATCATGACATAGTGTTTAATTTCTACATTGAATTGTCTTTTCGGCATTCTTTAAAAAATTTGTAAACAATATCAAAGAAATGAATCTATTTATTGTTAGTGGTTGATTAAAATGGACTTTTACTCGGGAAGTCGGAATCTTTGAAAAATTTGTTCCTATTGAAATTTATTCCTATATAAAAGTTTAATATCAATTTCTTTAAACAGAAATATTTTTATATTGAATGTAATAAACCTACAGCATTGGAAAATACTAAAACTCTGTGAGTGTTGTAAGTTGCGATTTGAGTTTAAAGTTAATCCTTTTTAAAATAGCTTTGTTAGTTAAGGAGGAGGGAGGTGGGAGGAGGGTAGGAAAGTACAGTCAGCACAAGAAAGGTTGATGGTAAAAGGATAGGCGCGGTGTTGAGGGATGTGCGACACTGCAGGCATCTTATTGTTACTGACTATGAGTAAGTCTGAATCTGAATTTTAATTTTTGTTGAGTCTGTTCTTTTCAATGAACTTCAATAAGAAACCTAACCTTAACAAACATTAAAATTATGTTAATTAGTGGAATGATCGTAATCACGACATCAATTTAGGTATGTCTGTAATCATTAGAAGCTTATAAATGCTTATTTACCGTATTCCCTTTTATTTATTAAGGTATTACATAAAATACCTTTAAAATCTAATGCATGAAATTTTTAATGAATTAGGAGAAACAGAGATAAAGATAAACATCAACTTCTAGCAAAAGAGGCAAGCTAAGAGTCGACTGAGGAAGAAAAAAGTTTTCATCGCTCAACAAAGTCTTATCAAGCCTTCGTGGAAGACGTCGGTTATCAGGGTCAAGAAGATAATTTGATATATTGAAATATATAAATGAACTACTATACTTATAATTAATCAATAAATATACTTGAATTTAATTTTCTTCGATTAATAAAATAAAATGAATTATTTATTAATTAAATTAAATCATAGTATATAAGAATTTAAATAAAAGATGAAACATTTTATTTAATCTAAATAATTGAAAGTGAATTTTTTAACAATTAATTATCTCAATTATTAAAAGAATTTTATTTAATAATTAATAAATAAAGGATATTAATTATTAGGTTTTCAATGTTAAAATCTTAGTTTTAATTTATTACCTAATTAATTTTTAGGAGAATAGTCTTTTGGAAAGACTTGAAAGAATGTGCGAGTGTGCATGTGGGATTGCTACACTCATTCATTCGTCTCATGGAGGACCAAGTATTATTTCCTAATACACAACTTCAATTTATGACCCTATTTTTGTTGAAAATTTATTTATTATGTTTAATTGTATAAAATTTAGGAGGCAGGTAGGATCCTATATGTATTGTGGGGTGGTGAGGTGGTACTTATTATATAAGGTGAGGACTATTGTAGAGTCCGACATTCAGATAAAGAACCTTAGAGCTAGAGTTAGGTCGGTAGGATGGACTAGGTCCATGAATAAACCCGAGAGTTAACACTAAAACGGACCATTATTGGCATTGGATCATCTCGCTGCTGTGTAACTCACCGATCAGGGCTCTATGAGCCGAGCATAATGGCTTATACTGGAGCTGGAGCATTAACCACAATCTGGATCTAACCACAGTTTATGATGGAGTTCACAGGAGTTTCATCTTAACCTTACTATAGTTGGTGAAACGAGAGTAAAATTAATTAAATCTTTTATTTGTTTTTATTAACTTTCATCCGCTAGCCATCATCTCATCATTCACCAATTTCAACACACCAAGATTGGATAGATACTTTACTTCGTTTGATGTCAATCTCTTATGTTTCCGCAAAGTGAAAAGATGTGCAACCTCCCAAATAGTTTTTAAAAGAAATAGATTATACGAATTAATTTTCCTATTTTCAACATATTCCAAAATTTTG
Source organism: Neelides folsomi (assembly GCA_034687125.1). Lineage (NCBI taxonomy): Eukaryota > Metazoa > Arthropoda > Collembola > Neelipleona > Neelidae > Neelides > Neelides folsomi. The sequence goes on along the minus strand of JAQGBZ010000241.1, from coordinate 90,116 downwards.
GAATATAATAAAGCAGAAAAGATAAAAGGAAAATGAAAAAGTTCTAAGGCTTAATGCGATATAAACGAAATTAATCATCTTTTTTCCTTTCTCCATTTTGGAAACAGATGGAACGCATAAATCTGTCTGTCAACCAAATGTTAAAACTTGAATTTTTACTCTCAAGAAAGTCACCTTTTGAATACCTTCGAAGACAAAATCAAAAGATTCTATTTTTTATGTTTAAAAAGAACGAAGTTACACATAATAATGATAAATTTTAACTTTCTATTGTAGTAGAGAAAGACTAAAAGACTTATGAATAATTTCCAAAAAATAAATGAATAGTTAAAGTTTAATTTCATATTTTACAATGATTTTATTTAATATAATACAATAAATTAAATAATAATACGATACATACATTTAAAGGTACATTTGATGATACACACATTCACACATAAAATTAAAACAACAATTTTGCAAACATTTGCTTAAATTATTTCTCTATAAAAATCTTTAAAAACACCAATTCCCGTTTATCACAATTTAACAATTTATAAATATTACGTATTTATAAAACTCCTTTCATACCATATGGTAATACAGTACATTTACTTTTTATGAAAAATTTATCAATTTTTATCGTCATTACTTTTTTAAAGCCAAATTCACTAAAAAATAGTGATTGAAAAGTGATTTTACCTACTCAATTTCATAAAGATTATTTTATTTAATGTTAGAAATGGGCACGACAGCAATAAGGCAAATTTCTACTGCTAAATGTGAAATTTCATGTGTGCAATATTCTACAAATTAGACCTTGTGCACTTTATTAAATTCATTTTTATTATTTATTTCAGTGAAATTATTGCACACGAATAGGCATTGCGCCTACAGACGAATATTAAAATATCTTTGGCAAGGCATTACTTTTAGCCAGTTTACTATTACTATACTTAAAAGTTCCTTTAAATATAATATAACTCACAACGCCAGGACTCTGTGAAAGATTTCCTAAAAATGATTTAAAGTTTAAAATTATAAAGCAGCTTGGACGGGAATTTTGTAAATGATTAAAAATTTAAAGTTAAAAAGAAGTATTGAGACATTGACTGGAACTGATGATTGAATAAATATTTAACATTCTTGTAAGTATACGATTAAAATTGCGAATAAAAAAATGAAAAAATTCTGGATGAGAGTAATATTCGTACGTATAATGTCAATTACTGAGATAAATTATGTATAAGTAGTTTGAGATTTTTGACAATTTTTGTGATCTTGACTGTCAATTGTTGAATTTGTATGGAATATTGTCTACACAAAGTTAATACATCTTAATATTGAATTCGGCAACCTTTTAGCTCTATAAATTCTATTTAACCCTTTCCAATGCAACCAGTTTTTCTTAAATGTTTACAAACGTGCACATCGTTATCAAAGATTAATTAATTAAAATGTAAAGCAAATTGATTTCTATGTCTCATATTTATGCAAAGCAAGATCAATGTAAAATCTCCAAAACTGCAAGATTTGAGATGACATATTTTAATACCCACTTGTAATTCCACAAAATTTCAGAATTTTAACCAATTGCCAATCCGAATGTACCATTATACCCCTAACCACCAAATTTTAAATCACTTGTTAAAACCATAAACCCTAGAGAGACATCTGTGGAGCAAGTCCAGAACCACGGCCCCGCCATATCGAAATTCTTTCGAATTTCCGTTTCCCCTTGTATATTTTTGCTTTTGCATCCAAGATGAATCGAGTCTTGTCAAATGTCGATGTGAAGTATTGCGATGGGTAGCGGTTTGTTTCAATCACAATTAAATCCAACATTTCTTCAGTGAAGAGAGTTAGGAAACATTTATGTTCCGCATTGAGATTCTCGCTTGAAAGTTGAAATCCCGATGAAGTCATCAAATGGTTCAATCTCGGGCTCGTGATCTTCTGTTTTTATCCAAACCCAGTCGATTGTTGGATGAGGAAGCTGAGAGGTCGTGGCGGCATAGCGTCTTCTTTTGTCTCAAATCCACCATCACTTTAATCTTGAGACTCGGGTTGGAGAGGAATTTGCTCGAAAAAATTCATTCCAATCAAAACTGATCTACAGAATTATTAATTTCATCTTCGGATGGTAAAAATCCCCATCGTCGTCTGTCTCGGATGAGATATCCGAGTCGATTTCCCAATTTAACGTTGAAATTTTATTTAAAACATTCATAATTTCAATAATGTCTTAATTAACATTATAAAATTTTATTACCTTTAAGACGTTTATTTTATTCTTTGAGCGATTGGCAATATTTAATTGTATTTAAAAGATCGATTTCATTGGAAAAACAAGTGGGAATTTAAGAATAAGAAGCGAGGGATTTTTGGTCAGTATAATGACTATTCGCAGTTTTCATGCCATTTCATTTTGGTCAGTATACTTACCACTTGCAGATTACATGCAAAAACATTAGGGAAAGAATAGTGACCATTTGCACGTTTAACGTTTTCCATTTTGGTCACTATACTGACCAGTTGCATTGGAAAGGGTAACCCATATTAGCTCGATTTACTTATTCATGTTATCATAACCATTTCTCTATCTGCTTACATGGTGTCTTGGACTGTTAAAACCTCCTGTTCTTGGACCATTGGCCGGCCCTGTTCCTACCACTCTTGTATTTTGTGGATGTCTACGAGAATGAATCTTCATTTCCCTATCTAATTCCATTGCTTCCAATCGCTGATTCAATTCCAGCTTCTGATGAACTGCAAGTTTCAAAAGTTGGTTCAAAGTTTTCTTTTCTTCCTCTGCTGCACTCAACTGCCTTTGAAGTTCGTCTACTTGAGTTGAATATTCTTCACAACGAGCAGCGAACATAGCACGTAGACCTTTAATAATAATTTTCATTTTATTATCAATTTTGCATATTACAATCTGTTATCAATTATAATAGATAATTCTATTAAAATAATTTAAATAATAAGAATTGATCGAAATGAATTGTACTTGAAAATGTGGCTGCATCTTCTTTGAGAAGTCTTAATTCATTTCTAAGCTTTAACATGGTTTCGGAGACCATTGTTTTCTCCGTTTCATATTTAGCTTTAAGATTCGTAAGAGCCTTTTCAGCCGCGAGTTTATTTGCTTTAAGAACGCTTCTCAGAGTTGCATTTTGTTCTCCTTTAGCTTCAACTAACGATCTGTACTCGCAGATCTGTTTCTCGAGATCACCAAACGTAGCGGATTTTTCTTCTTCTCCTATCACAATAAAACATAATTTGAATAAATGGACATTATTAATTATTAATTATACAGATACAAAATATATAATATTCTGTATTTACCATTTTCTTCTTGAGAAGAAATTCCTTTAGTTCCAGCAGCAACAGCTTTAAGAACAGTCTCTTTCAAAGTTCCAACTTGATCTGCAATTGTTTCTACTTGACGAGCAAATGTAAGTTCCCCGCCAGCTCCGCTCATTGAGCTTTTTGACTTGAGCCGTGAAAGAAGAGCTAAAATGTAACCGTTGTTACCCTGAAGGCTCATTGACTTTGCAGGAGACCCGATTTTACCATCACCCCGATCTAAAATGTAAAAAATGCTAAAAGTTATAAACTCATTTTCTTATTATTAACGAACAATATTAATTTTTTTAAATAACAAGTTTAAATAAAATCATAAGAGCAATATTTTTAACAATAGGAAAGGTCATAACATTTTGAAATTTTAAAATTTCTACCTTTATTGTTCATATGATCGAGCATAATTCTATGAGGAGTGACGCCTTGGACGGTACAAACTTGATAGTAGAGAGCCGCCAAATCTTCTGACACTCCATTGAGGTCAGCTTGAGTGGCATCAATAACTTTCTGAGCGTCCGCAGCTGAATCATCCATTGATCTCATTTCTAACTCAAGGTCCTGAAGACGAATTTGTGCAGAGAAAAGTTTTTCTTTGGCAGCCGTCATTTCACTTTTAAGAGCTCCAGCGAGATCACAAATTCCGGTTTCTTTCTCAATTGATGCCAATTTGGATTTCAAAGCTTCAATTTCCTTTGTTGAGAGCAAAAACCAAGATTCGAAATCTCCGCTTCTTTCTTTCTTCAGGGTGTCTAATGCTGTTATGTGTGCTCCAATTGAAACAACAGCGGCCTATAATCAAAAATATTTTTCGAATAATCTAATATAAAAATTAAATTCTAAAGTGAAACTAATTGTAAGTATAATCTTAATTTATCTTAATAGTTAAAATTATCCATTGAAAAATTTTACCTGTAATGATGCAACTTGAAACTTTCCCTTTTCCACAATATCCTGAACTTCTCTCAAGTTTCTGGTCAATTGTGTTCTTTCGCCCTCAACGCTTTCCAGTGTCTTTTCCAACTTTTTCATTTGATTCAAATGGATTTCACTGAACAAATCGACCTGTTTTTCTCCTTGTCCACTCATTTGGTCCCTTTTCTCACTCACAATTTCCTCATCGGAATCATGGTCTGATGGGGGTAAGGAACCACGAAGACTCAATGCAAGATTTGACAAATTCATCATTGATTCTGAATTAATTCTGGCATCCAATTCTTTCCTCAAAGCGTATCGATTTTCTCTTTCGGCTTGAAGAGCTTCCAGAGCTTCTTCCATCTGCTTCTCTGCAATTTTCTTCAATGACGACAATTCTTCCACTTGTGCTGTCAACTCCAATCCCATTTCTTCCAATCTCCGAATCTCATGCTTCGCTCCTTCAAATTCAACTTGGGAGGATCGAAGGGCCGAGACTGATTTTTGAAGAGATGTGTTTTCTTCTTCAAGTTCTGAGCAATCCTTAAGGAGTCGAGCTTCCCTGATTTTTAATTCTTTCAAGTCACCTTTAAGTGCAGCTCTTTCTGCAGTGGTGACTTCACCTTCTTTTGCCAAATCCGATGTTTCAGAAATGAGACGATCGCGTTCGGCTTTTAATCGCTCTATAAAGACATAAAATGAGTTAAATCCAAGAGTGTAAAAAATCCTTAATGTATTAATATTATTAATGTCTTGAAAAATATAAGAGTGATTTGTGATTTAAAGTTATAGCAGGATCCATCATTTAATAAAAGAATAAAAATGTTTAAAAATAAAAATTACTTACCAAGCTCTTGTTTACAAAGCCTCATTTCTCCTTCCAAATCGACAATTTGTGACGTGAGAGAAACTTCCAGCGCTGCGTTCTCCGACAACAAACTCTCTTCATGTTGAATCCCCGAAATCTCGGTGATTTTGTGAGTTTCGTGCACTTTCCCCAGGGCCGTTTTGGTCACATCTAACTCTCCCTTTGTCACTTCATAAGCTTCCTCAAGCTCCAAAAGCCGGGCGTGTAATTTGGAATTTTCTTCTAAAAGACCCATTCCATATTTGGCAGCTTGAACTTTTTCTGACGATGTTTGGTCGAGCTCGCGGGTGAGGCGGGCGAGCTCCTCTCGGAGCTCTGACACCTCGCCCATATTCTAAAACTCCGACAGTCAGTCCATGTGAGTCGGAAAAGGAAGTTGGTGGAAAGGGATTTATTATTGTGTGTCGTAACTGTTGGGCTTTCGTCTCGTCCAATCTTCCTATTATCCCATGACGGAAATCTCCTCAGCCCCTCTCCACTATGATGTTGAATGTGTCTCAGTGAATCAGAGTTTAGGAACCACTCAACCCGTTCGGCCCCGTAAGGTGTGAGTGAACCTGGGAGAAACGTGATGAGATGAACCTCTATGATGTGGATGCTGTGGACATCTCCCATGCATTCCCCTACATTTCCAAACCCCTCAACCCCACTACATTCCCAAACTCCAACGTATCTCTCTAATATGCATAACTGTGAATATCAGGACTTTTCCTCTCAACCTTAACATTCTTTGGACAATATATCATCGCTTTTGTAAACAAAACGTGCCGCAGATATTATGACAAAATTCTAAATTTTAATAAATCAATTAGCAAAATATTACGAATTAACTATTTAAGTAGCTACAAAGAATATTATTAGCAATTTAAAAATAATAAATTGTATTATGAACCCTTCATATGTCGGACGGCAAACGATTCAGGATGGCATTTTTTGAAATTTTTTTGATATCGGCATTTTTCTTAAAGCATTAAGCATGAAAAAATATTCACAAAACTTGATTAAACCTAAAATTATTAAAAATATATAGGCAAATTAAGGCAAAAATATTAAATGTGTAATTATGTCAATATTTATCTTACCAATAAAAGCAACTTAAATTATCGCTTGCGTAGAAAGAAGCGTACCTAATATACAAAAATATTGATAAATGATCAATTAGACAAATTGAATTGTTTCAAAATCAGTATTATTCAATCATAAATTACTATTCTACCATATTATAAATACAAGATATCTAATCTTATTTTGTAATACAATTGATTGTAAATCCATATTGAGTTTATCAAGCAATGTAAAATTTGTATAAATAAATATTTAATTTTAAAGTTAGTTAATATATTTGTATAAATAATAATACATGCATAAAATAAGTTAATAATCAGTTAATCAGGTTTTAAATTATCAGCACATAAAATGGTATCCACTTAAAAGACTTAAATTCATTTTATCATCAATTACCAAAACTTCCTAAGCCTTACGTTCTCCCTTCCTAATCTATCCTATCCCAAATTAAACTTAAAATAAAGTACTTATACTTAGTAGCCACAAAAAGGACTCTTTGAAATGAAGCTGAACTGAAACGTTGAACTTTGGATTTTAAATAATTCATGGAGGGATGCAAATAGAGAGGATAAATTATATCGGGAGCAGATCAATGAGATTCACTCGGGGTTGAGTCATTTGTTCCGGGAAAAATGTGACTAATTTATCGAAAAGTTGACTTCTCCTTAAAACAAGTTCATCTGCTTCTCTCCCAAATCCTTCATCGTCTTCCTCCGTTGGAAAAAGAAGGAGTGGAAGTCGTTGGAACTATAATTTAAAATTTAACTAATAAATATTTTTAACTAATAAAAGATCTTAAGATAATTGAAAATTAGAAGTTAGGTAACAATAATACTTAAATGACAACGTTCTTACTTCTTTTTCCTGTTGTGGATCAAAATGGTCAATGAGCTCAAATAAAGAAGTTTGTAAATAGCAAAGTGCATTGAGTGGATCCAATACAGCGAGCTCTTCAAATCTCCTCCGTCTCAAAAGCAGTTTGCATTGACGGAGCAAATGTTCTTTGGAAGGACGTGAAAGCCGAAGGCTCCAGAAATCATCAAGCCGGAGTTTTGGATCTTTCGATCTCCCAGGATTCCCACCGAACAAATAATGCACTTTCCCCACGTGATCATAAACAAGCTGATGGGCAAATCTTGGGCAAGGCTCTGAACCTGTCAATGCCCATCCTTCATTTCCACTAGCTTGACCATCACTTCCATTTCCATTCCTATAAACGCATGACCAAGTTTTGCGCAGAATGTCAAACACCCAAAAGGAATTTTGAACCGCTTCATCCCTCTTTTCTTTATCTTTACTGAGACCCTTTAAAATAAATTAAAATATTTGAATTATTGCCCAATTTTTATAGATTATTTTAGTTAAAGTATTTTCGTTAAAAATACAACATTAATTGATTTGCTTACAGAAAAAATATAAATCTCATGAAGTTCGGGATCAATTGTGGCTCGCTGAGTGAATCCAGCGGATGGAAAAATTCCCGAGTTTCTCTTGGACGTGCAACCATTTGTAATCATTTCAATTTCATCTTTATCCACATCATATGAGAAAAAATCATTCAGGTACTCTTTGCATCTCTGACCAGCGAAAATGTACAATTTCCTCAATTCCTAAAATATAAGAAAATTATAAACTCGGTTCATTTCTTCACCCCAATAAATTATAAATTATTATGGTAATATCAGCTCTTAAAATGAAAATAGGACTCACAGGATGAAACAACATTGAATGTCCAACTCTTGAACGAATGCTTGGTTTAGAAGACGCTTTTGAAAAATCTGGTCTTAGTTGAGTCCACGTATTTGAAGGAACGTGATAAGCATAAAGTCCAGAATAATGCAACTCAGAATTTGCAGATGAAGGCGAGGAGACTGTTGGAGATTCGTTTTCGTCTCCGCCTCTTCTCCCGGCGAGCAACGGAGACTCGTTGGGATTGGGTGGGAAATAGCGAATGTTTCCTTGCATGAGCCTTCGAAGTTGACCTCTGCCGCGTTCTTCTTCAAGTCTTTGTCTCGGTGAGTCGGGATCTTCTTCAAGCCCAGGAACAATTACAATGTTCGATAAGGTCTCAGTAACTCTACAAAAAGTATACATTTACATTGTTAACTTAAATAAAAACAACAAAGGTTAATCCAATTTAAGAAATTATACAGGAAATTAACATATCAAAGTGCAAGACAAAATAATTAAATTACGTGTTTGTATTAGTTAAAATTCTTCCACCAAAGACATAAATGGTTTCGTTTTTCACATCCATGCACATCTGATGATCAAACACGAGTTGAGGTCCTCCGACAGTCGATGTATCATCCACAATTAAAGTCCATTCTTTCGTATCAATATCATACATATAAAAGTCGCTCTAAAAATGAAAAAATAAAGTCAAAATTTCAAAAAATGTCATTTTCATAATTTAAAGTTTTAAGCTTATTATACCTTTAGTAGAGCACGACTAGGGCGAGATCCAGAATCGAGGTATCTACCAAGGGTAAATATTTTTCGGCGAATTGGGTCAAGGCACATTTTGTGACAAGAACGAGGAGATGGACCACCCTATAAAAACAATACAATAAAATTTAAATGATGAAATATTCTAATTGTAAGATGTTTAAAATTCAGTTTCTTTTAAAATTACATATAGCTCTGTATTATGACAGAGAAGCCTCCATTTGGTGGAAGGTAAATGAAAGGACCAGAAATCGGCTAGGTCGACGTTTCCGTCCCATCCTCCAAAGAGATAAATAGTTTGTCCATGCGGATCCATGATCATTTGATGACCTCCTCTCATTCCAGGACGAGGAAGTTGGTCACCTGTCGCGCCATAAAAGTCTTGACCTCCTTCAGGAGGAATCGGAGACCAAATGGCTTTGTAATCTTGTCGAGCCACGTAGTCGTGGAAAAGGGCATCAGACCCATCAAGGAATATTTCAGCAGCATCATAGTCCCCCTCGAGAACTAAAGTACGATGAAACTCTGTCATGATGGAAGCCTCCAATTGCACTCGGGTTTTCTTTTGAAGCAACTCAACGGCTTCGAGGTAGTTGTGATCTCGCAAATGTTTAAGGCACACGCGAATAGCTTCCCGTTCTCGATACTATTTAAATACAAGTTATTATATTTTATTTAATTCACTGCGGCATCAAAAAATTATTATTAACCACGGAACAAGGCTTTGATAAATATAAATAAATTGTATTTTATCCTTACAGTATTGAAACGTGTGATTGCAGGGCCCACTATTTCTCCATCATCTATACCAACGAGTTCTACGAACCAAATGCTGAAATTGAAGGAAGGTCCCCATGATTGAAGGGGAACTATTTTGATAAAACGACAAGGAAAAGAATATCCCTCGATTTCATGCTTCAATGGAAAAGTTTCACTCAAGCTGTCGTTTTTGAGCCCGCTAAGGAATTAAAATATAAATATGAGTATAATTTCACAACGACGAAGACGATATTTTCTTAAATATAAAATTAGAAATCTTTAATAACTACCTTTCTAAAAGCTCAATCAAATTGTCTTCAGAAAGGCCTCCAAATATTTTAAAGCGTTTGAGGTTGCAAACATGTGTTTTTTCGTATTTCCCAAAAGTGATGGTTTCAACAATGGCTGGCTGTTGAAGCTTCAAAATGAGAAACTACATAAAAAATATCAATGTTAATCATTTTAATTAAATATTTTATTTATAGTAGCATTATAAAGTATTTAATTAACTTATTCTCGATTAACCTGCTTTACCTGAGGTGGAGTATTAGAGTCAGAAGACCATCTTGAAGTTTGATCTTTTGGTCGATCTTGTAAAATATTTCTAAAAACATTAGCAAATTAATGATTTTGCCTAAATTACAAAATAGGTTATGCAATTATAGTTTTGGACTTACTCAGGATAATAGGCGGAAGAATAGCTTGAGTATTTATGTATGGAGAAAGAGAGCTTCGTTGTCGCTCCGAGCTCCGTTGACCAACATGATGCGAATGATGAATTGAGAAGCGTCGGACTCGATGGATAATTATAGGGAGACCCACTGTAACTTGCCATCTTTGTTAAATTTTTTATCTAAATATTAAATGAAAATTGAAACTTGATCAAAATACAATATCGCTCGGAAGAAACATGACGAATCTGTTATTTTAATAAATTAATTATTAAACTTAATTTAATAATTTAAAGTTGTCAGAAAGCTAAAGTGTGTGTACCTATTAAAAAATACCTGTGTACTGTGTAGTATACTTCGGTTAAAGCTCCACTAAACTCTTTAGCCCGTCGATAAATTGAGAATTCTAATATTAATAATTCTAATAATCATTCCCCCAACATGCAAAATAAATAAATTCTCACGATCTTGTTAATCAAGTCGACTAATTCGAATTAGTCGACCTAACAAAATTCAATCTCAAAATTTCAAACGCAGGTCAAAAAGTTGAATTTATGCGGTTTTGCAAAGTGCAGGTTACTGTCTGTGATATCTTATGAATCCATTGAACCTTTGCCTATTCTTTCGAGCTTGTTGCTTTGCTCCTTGGTTTTGCTCGTTTGCTATATAGGAAGCCTGCCTATTCTATTGTAAATGCCAGTTTGGTTTGCTCTAAATATTATGTAAAGAGTTATGTCATGCATAATATGATTAATGACATTAATGACCGTTGACATGATGAGATATGGCATGTGATTTTCGATTATAATCATGAATTTAATATTTATATTATTTGGCATTCGGCATACCTAACTTACATTGATTGGTATGGACGATTTCAAATTAAGTATTCAAATAGGAACATTAAATTAAATTATAATATATATCATAATATGTACACAATGAGTAGATATCACATAATTGTTGATTAGGTAAGTATTTAGGTATTAATAGATCCATTGCTGGTTAATAGATCTAAGTAATTAAACGGTTTCGTTTATTTAGTGGAATGGCATTCTTCATTCCAATAAATTGGAAAGTGTTAATTAAAAATACTTTTAATACACTATTATAAATGTCAATTTTAGATTGAATTAAATTAACATTTTATGTATAAACTATCTTAAAGAAATCCAATTTCTAAACAAATGCTTCCAATGTTAAATGCATTTGTGTTAATTATGTTGTGTATGAATGTAATATTAATAATGTAATTTAGATATTCATTAATAAATAAAGAGAAAGTGAAATCATTCTGCGTTTCCTTTTCGAAGGGTCATGTAGCATCAAGTTAAATCATTGTCTAATTTAAAGACAATGATATTTAAACATGGTCTTTTTCTACAATGTAGAAGGACCATTTTCACGTCCACCATCATCTTCTTCCTTTTACAAGTCCTTTATTTGGTAAGATATTCATAAATATTTTCTCTTATAAGTACCATATTCATATTTGATACCTTTTTAATTTAAAATCGTTTAAAATTCTTGGGTACTATCTAAATTCGTTTAGCTGCATACCTATGAGGGCTCTATATTCTATACATGTTTATGCTTGATAATAATAACCTCATTTTGAGATTATTGTAAATATTCATATAATAAATTATAATTATAATTAAAGAACTGAATAAATATAAAGGTCAATGATGAAAAAGTTACATATGAGATATGCAATACAGATTTTGAATTATATTTAAAGGAGAGATGCGAAGGCGGATTGCTTGGGGCGTTGGAAGAAGAAATTGGAGTAAGAGCGATTAAACCTAAAAAAACCAAAAGTTCCAATGAATGTCAATCTGGAAAATTATCACCAACAGCCGAATGTGAAACATATTATGAATGCAAGGCAAATTCTAAAGGCAAATTGAAAAACATAAAGAAAACTTGTCCTCCTGGAGAAGTATTCTCACGAAATGATTTGATATGTAAACGACGAAATGAAGTTCCCGAATGTTTCATCAGTTCACTCATTTCCAATGAGAAAGATCCGGAATCAAACTCTGAAAATGAGAACCCTGAAACTAGACAAGTCGAAACAATGAACATGGAGGAACAAGCAATAGAAAATCAAAATCCCATAGATAGAATATTACTTGCACCCAAAACAAAAAATATCGTTTTAGAATTACTCGGAGGAAATCGAGAATCTTCCAATCCAGAAAACAATAATGTTATGAGCATGGACGAAAATGAAAAAAATAATTTAGATGTAGATGCTAGCGATAAATTAGATGATGAAATAAGCGGTATAGAACCAACAACTCTAGAGCCTATAGTTTCAATCACCGCGGTTTTTGAAGACGAAACAACACAGAAAACAGAAGAAACGACAATGCAAACAAGTGAAAGTCTTAAGACTATTCAACCAAGTACCCCGATAACAATAACAACAACAATGCAAGCAAGTGAAGGTACGATATTGCAACCAAGTAACCAGATAACAGAAACAACAAAAATGCAAATGAGTGAAGGTACGAACAATCAACCAAGTACCCCAAAAACAGAAACAACAATTCAAACAAATGAAATTACAACAATGCAACCGAGTACGCTAATAACGGAAACAATAACAATGCAAACAAGTGAAATTACGACAATGAAACCAAGTACTCTAATAACAGAAACAACAACAATGCAACCAAGTACACTAATAACAGAAACAACAACAATACAAACAAGAGACATTACGACAGTACAACCAATTACGTCAAAAATCCAAGATACAACAGAAGAAACAACAATGTATGAAACAACAACAAGGAAATTTATTGAAACTATGATTCCAACAACTGATATTTTAACAACTTCAATGGATTCAACCACAACGATTCGACCATTTGTAGATGAATCGATGGAAAGCACAACAACGCTAGGACCATTTATGGATGAATCAATGGAAAGCTCAACAATCAACGGACCAGCTGGGATAAAATCAAATTTACCAGATATGAAAACTTTTGCCGAAATGAACAATTGGACATTTCCATTTGAAGATAAGGTAGATTGGAATTTTAAACTTGACAATTTTCAAAAATGGAGCTTTGACCAATTTCTCCAAAATTGTATAAGGATAGATTGGAAACGTCGAATTACAACTGAAGAAATAACAATCCTTCGTGTCACATATACAAGATTTATTTATCAATATTTAATATGGTGGCAAGCCCAAGGACCGGAAAAAGGATTTAACATGAACCGATTCGACAACTCGAGATTTAATTTCAAAATGCCACTACCTAATCAAAATTTTAACCAAATGGGTCAGAGATTTAATCCATTCCAAATGTACCAAAACAATGAAGGAATGTTCCCAGAAGGAAAAGAAAATTTTGCAAGATTGATTTACGCTCATTTTACCAATGGATGGGAAAAATATGACAAGATTATCTTTCAAAATGAATACACAGATTTTTCAACCAAATATTCCCAATTTGAGAAAATTGATTTCTCTGCTCTTGACATTGACATTTTTAACATTCTTTCAAGTTTTATTAAAATTTATTCTGATTTTGCTGGCAGAAAAGATGGAAGTTTAACTGACTTTCCCACCTTAAGCATAGTTAATTTGATAGTTCAACAAAATATCATCATGGAGAGAAACATCATTATGATTCAATACTTGCTCAACAATCAATCTCCATTTGGTTGCGAATGTTGGACCATATTACTCAACAACAAAAAATTCCTAAATTCCAAAATGTTTTTTTATCTCATAGAGAATGAAAAAATCAAACTTCAAAGTGGAAGAGTTTGTGGATTTGACATTCTCGCCATTAAAGCTAAATCTGAAATAAATAATACTCAAGATGTCCGTTCATTTGGAAAAATCAACGATTGGGCATTTTCTTTTGAAGAAAAACCAACTTTTGTAACAGAAACAACTGAAGTTAAATCAACTACTGAATCCGATGATGACAATAATCTTGCTCAAGAAGGAAGAGGATTAGATGTTACTTTTACATCATTAGAACAATCAACACAAACAACATCAATGGAACCAACACAAACAACAACAATCGAAACCACACAAACAATAATGAAACCAGTACAAATGACCACCACAACCGAATCCTCAGAAGAAGAAAATCTTGCTCAAGAAGGTAGAGGAATAGATGTCACTCTTACAACATTAGAACAAACAACTCAGACAACAATGACAACAACACAAACGAATACAACAACTGAGCCAAGTGATGAATCTAATTTTGCACAAGAAGGCAGAGGATTAGATGTCACACTTAAAACTACAGAACCCACAACCCAAACAACATTAATGGAAGCTACACTTACAACAGAACCAAAAACAATGAAAATTACAGATACAACAACAATGATACCAACGAAAATGACAATTACAACCACTGAGTCAAGTGATGAAACAAATCTTGCGCAGGAAGACAGAGGATTAAATTTCACACTTACTACTGCAGAACCTACCACCCAAACAACTCAAGGATCACAACAAACAACAATAGTAATAAAACAAATAACGATAGAACCCAATTTTCCAACGGCAATAATCACAAAAGAATTAAATGATGATTCAGATAGTAAACAAGCAAAAAGAGGATTTGAAGATAGGAATGGTGATGAAATAGGTGAAAGTACAATGTTAGAACTAAAGATGAAAACAACAGTAATTACAACCACAACACCTCAAGCATCAGTAAGCTCAACTACTGAAACTACATTATCTACAACTGTTCTGACAACAACGGCATCAAAATTGACCACAACTACTGAATCAACTTTTGAAATTAGCCTTGCTAGTAAAGGATCAAAAAACTCTACAGTTGACATAAACGCTGATAAATTTGCAAAAATAAACAACGTGTCAGTTCCATTTAAGGACAAAGTTGATTGGAATGCAAGCATTGACAATTACCAGAATTGGGATTTCGATGATTTCATGAGCAATTGCATCAACACTAAATGGAAAAAAAGAATAACAAGAGAAGAAATAATAATATTGAAAGTTACATTCACAAGACTAAAATACATTTATGTCATGTGGTATCAATACTTTGGTGAAACAAGTGAAACTAAGAAATTCAACGACACCTCAAGTAAAAAATATATTGAATACAATAAAAAACTTGAAGAAATGAAACAATTTGATTCGTATAACTTACTGAACAAAGTTTCTTTAGAAGGCCATAAAGCTTTCATTGAATTGATTACAGAAGAATTTGATGGATCCAATAGGAGATTTCGCGATGGATCATTCAAATCTGAATTTAATAAACTCATCGAGAAATATGACCAAATTAAAGAAATCAAATTTGAAAACTTAACTATTTTAAAATATAATCAAATTGTCGAATATCTGAAAATGTACAAAAGATGTGATGTGAAAGAAAAAGAAATGTTTCTTGTATTTAATATGATTTACATGATTTTGGAAACTGATAATGTATCGGAAAGAAATGTAATTACTTTAACTTATTTACAAGAAAACACAGATTCAACCTTTGTGTGCTCAATTTGGCAGTTTATCAAAGGAAACAGCATGTTAGCCAATTCAAAAATTTCAAAGTATTTAATTGAACAAAATACTAAAATGAAAAAGGATTTAAAATCATGTGGAATAAAAATTGAAGAAATTAACAATATAATTCAAAATTCTACAACAGAAATCCCAACAGAACCGACTAGTAATTATGATGAAAATGAAAAGATAAAACTTCTAGAAGAACTTAAGATTCAGAAAAATATTATCGGACCATCATTTGGAAAATTTATGGAAGAAGGTATAACAAGAAAATGCAGCAGAAAAAGTAAAAATGGAAAAAGAAAATGTAGTCAGAAAAGAACAACAATAAAAACTCCAACATTTACAAGTCTAGAAACTATAGCTAAATCGACATTTGATACAACAACCAATGAATTATTAACAACTAAAATGTCAACAATAACTACAACAATCCAACCGATCGAAAGTTCTATTTCACCAACTCAGAAATCAATCCAAGAGAGTAAACCATCAAAGAGAAACTGCAAAAATATATTTAAAAATGGAACTCGAAAGTGTAAACAAAAACCATTTAAGGTTTCAAGAAAATTGAATCAAGCAACATTCATCGATGAAACAACGATACCAAAAACTTTCGAAACTACCCAAACTACTGAAGAAACTACAATGCCAACTTCTACTATTTCGACAACAATCCAAACAGTTGATATGTCAACAACAATAGATAGCATAATGCCAACAAGTGAAATCACAAGTAAAATAACAGAAACAAACATTGCAGAAACTACACAATCATTCAGAATAACTAGAAGGAAATGCAAAAAAAGGTTTAACAACGGGAAAAGAAAATGTAAAAGAAAATTTAAAACACCAAAAACTGAACCGACTTCAACAAAATACGTTGATAAAACGAAAAGCACGACATCAACAATAATAAATGAATTCTCTTCCGAGAAATTAATAAAAGAATATTCCACGACAGAAATACTAATAAACAAAGATGGATTTATTACAGAAAATTACGCAAGTACAAAAACAATGCCTACAACCGAATTGATGACTGAAAATCCAACTACCGATTCAAGGTCCACAATAACCGAAGAGGCAATAAAAGAAGTGTCATTTGTGACCACAACATCAATCACAATAACTGAAGTCATTACTTTTGAAGAACCATCAACTACGGTTCCAACCACTATCATTGAATCTACAGCACTTCCAATATCAACTACAGAGGGTATAATAATAGAAGAGTCATCATCTTCAACTGTTGAAAATTATACAACAATGTTATCGACAACAACAAAACTAACTTCAGAAAATATATCAAAGAGACACAAGAAATGCAAAAAACGATTTAAGAATGGTAAAATGAAATGCAAAACAAAGTCTCAGAAGACGTCGTCGCAAATTGGGAAGCAAACTACAATAATAACAGAAACATCAACAATATTAACAGAAACAACTAAATCTGAAGATACAACAACAATTAACGATATATCTACAGTGAGCACATCTATTGATGGAAATATTGATGAAAATTTGCCCGTTCAATTGAGCACAACAAGCACTACAACAATTGATAAAAACATAAATGAAAATTTACCTGTTCGATTGAGCAGCACTAGCACTATAACAATTGATGTTGAAAGCATTGACGACAATTTACCTGTTCAATTGGGTACGACAAGCACTACAACAATTGAAGATGAAAATATTGGTGAAAATCAACCAGTTCAATTGAGCACTACAATGAGTACCATGACTGAAGTTTCCGAATTAGTTACTAATGAAAATACAAACCCATCAACGACTGAAAGTAACATTACACAATCACATCTTGAGAGTAAAACAACTAGACGAAAAATGTGTAAAAAAAAATTTATTAATGGAAAAAGAAGATGCAAAATTAAATCTCAAAGAAAAGAGACAAAAGGAACAATTACTACTTCAAATAAATCTGAAACATCAACAACTACGATATCCGATAATACAATCAACGAAGAATTAACAACATCAAGTCTTGGTACAACAACTGAAGACGAATTAGAAACAATTGGCAATATGCAAGCTAAAACTATCACTGTTGAACCAACACAAACAACTGAAACAACATCAATACCAACAACTTTATTAACAATTGAAGATAAAACAACTGAAGATACTTCTACAAGTATCGAAATTATAACGACAGAAGTGCTTAAATCCATAACGGAATTAACAACACAGTCAATTGAGAATGTAGAATCTTATAAAATCCCAACTACAACTATGACAGCATTGCAAACAACGATTGTTACCGAAACAACTACATCTGAAGAAACTTCTTTGACAAATGAAAAACAAACATCTGAAATTCCAACCACAACAATCATTCCAACCACAATGGAAGTTACCCAAACAACGGAAACTTCAATTCAACCAGAAACCACAGTATTATTATCTTCGCAAAGTCAAACAAAAACCACTGTTGAACCAGACTCGAAAGAATCCGAAGAAAGTTCGAAATCAACAACTACTCAAAATTTTTTAACAACAATCGTTACTACAGAAACAACAACAGGAGATACAACTTCTTTGCTTTCAGCAACTGAAGAATCTACTTCTTTGTTGCCTTTAACAACTACTGATATAGCTTCCACCATAATAGGAGTTACCGATACTACAATCTTGACTTTTACTGAAACTTCAAAACCATTGTCTACTGAAGAAATCCAAAGTACATCCTTAATTACAGAAACTGAAAATTTTAATGAATCTGATGTAGTTACAGAAACTACTGAAGTTTCTGAAGCGCCTACAACTACGACTACTACAGAAGTAACTTCAGAACAAACAACACCTAGCACAACAACAGAGCAAACTACGACTAAAGAGCCAACAACCCAATTAACTTCTACAACAGACGAAGAATCAATCGAAGATGTCAACAATGTTTCTCCAATGACAACAACATTATTGACCGAAACAACTAAAATTTTAGATACAACTCCAGAAACAACACAATCTGAAGAACCTATAACTCAAACTACATCAAAGATTAAAGCAGAGAGTTTAACAAAGTTGAATACTACAATTTCAATCGAAACAGAAACATCAACAACAGAAACGTCATCAATTGATGAAACAACAACACAATTAACAACAACTGAAAAACCAATAACAAGTTCTTCTGAAAGCACT
Organism: Neelides folsomi; assembly: GCA_034687125.1. Lineage (NCBI taxonomy): Eukaryota > Metazoa > Arthropoda > Collembola > Neelipleona > Neelidae > Neelides > Neelides folsomi. The sequence continues at coordinate 71,347 of JAQGBZ010000241.1, read as the reverse complement.
CAAATTTCCACCATCATAGAAGTAACATCTAAACCAACTATTCAGACAACCACAACCTCTTTTGTGGATAAAACAACGACTGAAGAAGATGAAACTGAAACAACTACAGAAAACATTGAAGAAAGCAATGAAACGACAACTGAAAGCAGTGAAGATGAGACAGGTGATGTTGATCAGGGAGGTCGAGGCTTCGAAGGTGAAGAGATGGATGAAACAACAACGACAATAACAACGATAACAACAACTACTAAAGCTCCAAAGAAGACAACAAGAATTGTTAAAAAAAGAACAACCAAAACAGACCAATTTATAATGGAAATACTTCAACCTCAAACAACAAATGCTCCTCAAATTGAGACTTCCGATTGCTTTGATAATTCCGCATTATTTGGAATTAAGACATTTGAAGTTAACTGTGAAGAATTAAAAGCTAATGAAAAAAGTGTCGTAGAAATTAAGCCTATCCACATGTGTAACAGCCAAGCAACTTACACACGAGTGCAATTGTGGAAGAAAACTGGCAAAACTCGCATGCTAAAATTCCAATATGTTTTAGCCCAAAATGAACAAGTTAAATTAAGCGTGAAAAATACAACTACCGAGTCGAAGCATATTTGCTTACAATTGCAAGAAAAGCCTTATTTGTCATTACAAAGTTCCAATAGGACACTTTTGAGCTATGGAGCAGTTGGCAAATTTTGCTTTAAAAATAAAATATGGAAAATGTCAACCAAATGGAAAGTGAAGCCAAAGACTTTGACAAGAGGATCTCTTCATAATTCAAAAAAGAAGTTTCTGAGAAATTCAGATTACATCATCACTGCTCTTACTGCAAATGAAAACATTGAAGGCATTCTTTGTAATGAAGGGACTTTCGTGTCTAAAATTCGTAAGTTAATTAACTATTTGCATTACTTTTTTGCCGTTCATAATAAAAATAATGTCATAATATTTTAAAATCTAAATCTTTATACATACAAATAGATTTTAATAAATTTTTGGCGCAATACATTATAATTGTTTTTAATTTATTTCAGCATCTAGCGATGAAATCCTTAAAACATCAACAATTCAAAACATAACTGTGATCATCAAACCAACTCATGATCGACTCACGTTAAATTATCTAAATGAATTGATTATTGTGAGAATGCCAAGTGGACCAAATGAGAAGCCCATTGAATATATGAATCTTCAACCCAATGAACACATCTCTTTCGATTTCAAGAAAAATGGGAAATTCTTTGACTATAAACTCATTAATGAAACACTTCAACATCCAAAACAAAATTACAATCATTCAATTTCAATATTACCTTATTCCACAGCAAGTGTGAATATTTATTCATCAAAGAACAAAACATTTGTTACAATCTCAATATTTCCCAATGACAGCTACTGCACTCCGCTAAATCTTGATAAAACATTTGAAGAAACGTTTGCATCTTTCAACGTGGGAGAAGTTCCAATTAGGCCAAATATGATGAGAACTTCCCAAATTGTTTTTAAAGATTTTCTTTCCATCAATGGAGCTGACAAATTATCTAACAATGATAAAGACGTGGAACGTGTCTGTCCTGACACAAAGGCTAAATGCATAAGATTAAAACAAGATTGCAACCAACGGAAAAAACTTAGAAAGGAGCGGTTGGCTGCTTCATCTCGCAAAATATAACCCTGATTTATGCTTTCTTTATTAAGGTCCTGGTGAAGTTCATCACTCTCATTATTTGATATATTTTAAAGTTATAATAGAGTATTACGTTATTTGTTATTAATAATACTAGTTACAAGTATGTAAAATATTTTAATTAGACTGAAATTGTTAGACTTAAAAATTAATAAAATTATAAATCTTTAGAGTAAAAACAGAATATTGGAAATATAATAAATAACATGATGTAGTGATATCAAGGTATTTGTTTGCTTATTATTTCAATTTAAATGGATTCAATTGCACAAGTTATCTATCTTAACAGCACTGACATTCTAACATTATAAAAGCATATTAGAATAAAAATTTTGAAACATGGAATTTTTATTGAATCCGAGTTTACATTACAGTTTGCACTACATTTGCATATTGGAAAGTCCAGTGTCTGGACCTTCAGGTTTGATGATACTTTGAAGCTCTTTGAATTTTGGATGTGCGGAATCGCCCGTAAGTGAGAGAATTGCGCTCTCAGTTGTCGTCAACCAACATCCAGCTTGTTTTAGAAGAGTGTAAGCCAACATTCGCTCAACATGACCACGGGAGCTTGTTGCATCCGCGACGACAAACACTTCATAGCCTTAAATTCATTAAAACACATTAGCTAATTATAATCAAATAATGATATTTAGGACATTAGCATATTTCATACCATTTGCTTTAAGATCAATTGCAGTTTGTTGAATGCAAACATGTGCTTCAATTCCACATAAAATGATGGAGTCAATCTCGGGCTTCTTCTTCAATTCTGCAAGGACGGGATCTAAGCACATTGAGAAAACAGTCTTGTCTATTGCAGTAACTCCAGCCTCTGCGAGACCAAGTTCGTCAACTGATTTTCCAAGACCTTAAAGAACAATTTAATCAATACAACGCAAATGATTTACCAACATATTTTAATTGTAGTTCTTTATGTGATTTGTACCTTTAGAATATTGTTCAGTCGCAATGATCGGCATTTCAAGAATTCTAGCGGTTTGAAGGAGACGATTGGAATTGTGAACAATTTCATCAAAAAATTTTATAGATGGACGAAATTTTTCTTGCATGTCACAAAGAAAAAGGCAAGAATTATTCAACACAAGTTTTCCAAACTTTGATAAGCTCGATGTCATCTAAAAAATTTTAAATTGGATTAAATTAAGGTATAAATCATTGTAAAATAATTAGGTAGATCTGCGTCTATCTTATCATTTCTATAAATTAAATCATATAATATACCTAAGTATGAATAGAATATGTATAAGATAAATACCATTGTTGTAAATTGCTTACCCTGATCTTTATATTTAAAAGGTATTTAAATGTGTAAGTTAAATTATGATTCAAAAGTCAAAACTCTTTAGCTGAGCTGAATTCGAATAAAATACCGTAGAGCTTTAAAAATGGCTATTTGCTCATGAACTCCGAATTAATCAAAAGAATCTAAAACATTGATTTTATACGTCACTTAATGATAATATCCGCACATGAGAGAAATGTCGTGACTTTTGAGCAAAGTGCTTGGAGTGAAGTGGAGAATCAAAAAAGTTATGCAATTTCACGTGGAAATCTTTTACTATAAAAATGAGACTTTTAAAGGCGACGTCTAAATCCTGCAAGAATTTATTGAATTGCAATACAAAAGAGCAACATTTTCATTCTCTGATTCTGAGCAAGAAAAGAAGCATGTACTTGCACGTGTGTGAATTTAATCAGTTATTTATCGTTAATTAAAATATATTTATCAGTTAATTAGTGTTTAATCATGGAAAAGTTAAAACTTCTTGACAGTGATTCAGAAGAAGAAAGTGGAAATTTAAAAATCAATCAGAATTACGCAAAGAAATACGATGAATGGAGAGGGAAAGAAGAACTTCAGAAATGTAAATTTAATTAAAAATTATATTTTACCATTCTTTCATAATCCAAAAATTATTCTACAAATAATATTATTTTATGTATTATACAAACTAGAAAATTCTATTTCACATTGTAATTTTGCTATTTAAATATGAATTTATTAATAGATAAAGATCGTTACGGGACAACTGAGCTTCCTGAAGATTCCGAAACATCCGAATCCGAAACAGAGGAATGGAGTGAAGATAAGGAAAAGGGTTTTCTACGAGCTTTGGCTTATCTCAAAAAAGAAGATCCATTAAAGTACAATGACAAAACGACGTTTTTCGCTCAAGCCGAAGATCAACCTTCAACATCCACAGGTTCAACGAAGGAGAAGAAGAAGAGGAATGAGAAAATGCTCATTAAAGATTACGAGAGAGAAACAATTCTAAAGAAAATGAAAACTGAAGAACCGAATTATGACGATGAAGAAGAAACACCTGTTTTACCTTCTTATAATGAAGAGCAGTCTGCGATTCGAAAGGGATTTTCAGATGCTCTCGGGAACATCGACTCCGACTCTGACGATATGGAAACTTCGGATCTTCTCAAGAAAAGAGTTAAGACCGCGAAGGAGGAAGAAGCTGAAAATGAAGATTACAGGCAATGGCTCTCGGGGAAAATTCCACAAATTAAAGATGGGAAATCAGAGGAAGCAGAACTGAAGCCGTTGAAGGATTATTGGACAAATCCAAACTTGGATGAAGGGGAAAAGTTTTTGAGGGATTACATTCTTAATCAAGGATATAAAGATGATGATGAAAAAGATAATGCTTATATTCCCACTTACGATGAAGTTATTCATGACTCGGATGAAGAAGGACTATCCGGTGACGAGAAGAATGTTGAGAAAATGGAGGAGTTTGAACATAAGTACAACTTTAGATTTGAAGAACCTGACCAAGAATTTGTAAGTTTCACTTAATTAAAGACTAACAAATAAACTTAACTATCATTTACTTTCAAAGATTCTTAATTACTTTATAAATATGTGACCGTACTGACCATACATTAATAATGTATTTTATTTCAGATCAAACGGTATCCTCGAACTGTACAAGATTCCTTGAGAAGAACAGAAGCAAAAAGGAAAAAATCTCGCGAAGATAAAGTAGAAAAGAAGGAAACAGCAAAAGAGAGGAAGCGTGAAGAACTCAATCGATTGAAGGCATTGAAGAGGAATGAAATTCTCACTAAATTGAAGCAGCTCGAGGAAGTGACAGGAAGTTCAAATATTCCCTTCAGGGACGAGGACCTCGACGAAGACTTTGACGAGGAAACTTATGATAAAAGGATGAAGGAGATTTTCGACGAACAATTTTACGGCGGAGAAAATGACGATGAAAAACCCGTTTTTCCATATGACGAAGAAATTGACGATGATGGTAAATTATTTTTGTATTAAATAATGGATTCATTATACTGAAATTATTTGTACATTTTTAATAATTAATTATCATGTAACAGTTAATTGGGAAAAATGGGAGCCAGAGCGTGATGAAGAAATTGATGAAGCTGAAACAAATGAGGCAGAACCTGAGGGATCCAAAAAGAAGAAAAAGAAGAAAAAGAAAAATGCTGAAAAAGAAGAAGAAATTAATGTAAAAAACATTCTTGTAATTCGTAATCAGTAATTAAAATATTCTTGTAATTCGTAATCAGTAATTAAAATATTCTTGTAATTCGTAATCAGTAATTAAAATATTCTTGTAATTCGTAATCAGTAATTAAAATATTCTATTTGAAATATATTTTGTAATTTTCCAAATAGATGGATGCCGATTACGTTGAAGACGCCAAACCCAAACAAGATTTGGCTTCTGAGCTCATTGAAGCATCTAAAGGGAAACGCGGAAATCGGAAGCGAAAAGATTCCTATTTCCTTTCAGTTCTCGAACGGAATAAACCCAAATTCGATCCAACTATTAATAAAACATTTGAAGAGTATTTCGATGCACAATATGCCCTCAATTTTGAAGACCTCATTGGAGATCTCCCGTGTCGATTCAAATACAGAAAAGTTGTTCCAAACGACTTTGGCCTCACTACCGATGAAGTTCATTAACTATTTTTTTAAAATATTCTGATTATAAAATCTTTATGCTATTATGTTCTAGATGTTATATATTCATACATTTTGATCGTAAACACAATCAACGCACTTTTAAAATATTAATTAATGTTAAACTTTATTTTGCATTTCATTTCAGATTCTCCTCGCTCCTGATCGAGAATTAAATCAATGGGTTTCAGTCAAAAGAGGATGTCAATTTCGGTCTATGGAAGAAGAAATCTACGATGTTAAAGCCTATCAAAATAAAGGGACTGACACAACGAAGAAAATGAAGATCCTCGCATCTTTATACAGTAAAGAAGAGGAGGAAAATGAAAATTCAGAAGATGACGAAGTTTCAGCTTCAATTGCTTCGCCTGAAGCCATAAGTACTGAAACCGCGACTAAAAAGAAGAAGAAAAAGAAAAAAAAGAAGAAGGGAAACAAAGTGGAAACTAATGGAACAGTTGCACTTTCTGAACCAACTCCTGAAAATTTAACATCTCCAAAGAAGGGCAAAAAGAAGTCTTTGACTTCAAATCCTATTCCAGAGCCTGAAGTTTCAACTACGATTTCAACGAATAATCTGATAAACAAGGAGGCTGAAACTTCTACACCTGACAATGTTGAACCTGTTCAAGTTGGGAAGAAGAAGAAAAAGAAGAAGAAGAAACCCAGTAATGCTCCTGCTCATGCTATGCCTGCTCCATCACAAGGAGCTTCAAAGAAAAAGAAGGAAAATCGAAAGAGGAAATTTGATGCAGCCAACGGCCCTTCGGTTGACGACGATCGACTCAAATCTTATGGAATTAATCCTTCTAAATATAAAAAGAAATTGAAATATGGCAAATGAACCATAAATGAGGATTTAAAGGTCATTATAATTATTTTACTTTTTATCTTTGATGCTTTTTATTTTGTTCTTCAATATTCTATGAAAAAATCATTTATTAAAGATACAAATTATGTTATTTTTAGTCTTTGTTGAGAATTAAAGAGAAATAAAGAGGTGGTAATTCGATGAAATATAATTTGAAATCATTTGGGAAAGTATTGAGGGATGAGTTTTTCATAAATGGCCAAATCTTCGTTGAGAAATACACAAAAAATGATTCGATCGACGAGGTTTCCCTTCTCTTCGAGAAATTTTCTGGTGACACCAAGAGCTTCACTGGCTGCATTCAATCTCGGATAATCTGGTCAAAACAAACAATAAGCTTTAAATATTCATTAGGTCCATTCATTAATTCATTTGCTTCAACAATAGGCAATATTACGGTAAACTCCAGTTGAAATGCAAGGAAAAGCCTAAAAATAATTGGAACTTTAATTATTGAATACTTAATTTTAATCTTACATATTTTATTTATATATTATAGAAATAATACTGATCTTACAATTGACTTCAAGTTGTTTTCCAAGAGGAGTGAAAGAGAATTTTGATAACACGATTGGAGTTTATCAGGTTTTTCGCCGACCGGTCCAACGGTGTGAATAACGTCTTTTTTTAAATTAAAGTAAATTGCTCATTAACACATATTATAAGGTTAAAATTAACAATGCGGTCAATTGTCTATTTAATTTGTTAATAAAAATGATATTTTACATTTAGCAGGTAACTTATATCCTCCAGTTATTTTAGCTTCTCCTGTTTCACATCCATTGAGTGTAAGACATTCGTTGTACAAATCTTTTCCAGCTGCTGAATGAATAGCTCCGTCCACTTTTTAAATGTAAAGGGTTTTAAAATTTAATCATTGCCTCCTATTTTAATTATCCTATTAATTTACCTCCGCCACCACCCAAGCACTTTTTATTAGCAGCATTGACAATAGCATCAATTTCGAGGGCTGTGATGTCTCCCTGCCACAATGATATTTTATCATTCAAATCTGTCCGAACTTGGAACTTCTTGGAGTGATCTGTATAAAAGTTAATTTTAAAGATTATAATTAGATATTTGAGTAGGCTATTAAATGTATGTTAATGTTAGTAGTTATTAATTTATTTTACCTAAAGGTTCATCAAACTCTGACTGTGTCCAAGTTTTAACCTGAGATAATTCGACGAATTTATCTTTACATTTGTAAGATCCTCGTTTCTCGGCAATATTCATTAACATGTAAAAATCTGGAAATAAAATGATGAATTAATTATCTTTCATTCAATTATGTTAATTATTTAAATGAAATGGTTTACTATTTATCAAAGATATTAAAATGCACAATGAATACCTTTCGCTTTAGTGAATGCTCCTCCAGCCGACATTGTAAAAATTCTTATTTTTACTCTCTATTTTTAATGACAATCTAGTGATGAAACAATAATTATTGAGCACCAGCTTGCATCTTTAATGTTGAATGTTAAAAATATTTTTTATTGGATCAATAAAAGTAAATTTACCCGGAGCCGGTGTTGTAAGTGAAGCCTGAAACGTGGATTTAAGCAACTGACAACTTTTGAATCTGGATTTATATATGAGAATTAAAATTGCAATCGCAATGAATTTGCATTGGGATGAAGATGAGCAGAGATTTGTTCTCGCTCCTGCTATACTTCTCACACAGCCCCACCAGCTCCTTTTGGCTTAATATTTGAGCTAATTAATATAATTTTTTATTATCGCTCATATTTTAATTAGGTAAATATTAATTAAAGTAAAAATTACAATTGTATTGTCTTACTAAAATGGAAATTATGTATTAATATGGCCAAATATGCATTATGAAATTATAATTTAAACGCGGTTCTTGATGTATTGAAATTATTATGGTATGTTTTAGTAGTTTCATTCTTATTTAATAATCTATTAATCGCACAGAAGTGAGCAACTTTACAATTTACAATTAAAATATGAAAATTTATAGCACCAGCTTATATTGTATGGATAATTTAAAATGATTCACCACCGATCTTAAAGTTGGAAATTAATATATCAAGAGTAAGGTTTAAAGGGTGAATATGACAGGTTTTGATGATCTTTTCTGAACACTGGTTGAACTTGAGTCAATGTCAACTTTGCTTGACTGAGAATTGAATTTGGATCGTCGTTGTCTTTGCTTAGACCCATTGGTTCATTGCGCCCAGCGTCTGAGGAGACCATGTCGTACGATTTGTACAATGCGGGCAAATTCACCCTTTTGGCACATTTCTTTTCGGGGTCAAGTAATTGAACCTGGGGTTGTTTCTTTTTCCTCTGCGGTCTTCCAAACTCCTCTTCGTCCAAGGTCGCCCAGTCCCCGAATTTGGTCCGAATGCTCATATCAATCCTTGTAAGAATTCCGCTGTAATCTTCCCTTTGGCTCCTTCGGCGTTCTTTCCCTCGGACGTAGACGTTCGGTTCCAAGAAATCCCGTCGAGGTGGAATGTTGGTGAAGGCATTGTTCACACTATTGTTGCTCCTTGTGGTGAAATGAAGGATCGGCGGAGTCGGTGGACGGTGTCGAAAAGTGTCAGGTGAGTCTCTCAAGTCTCTCATCCTAACACGGTCCATTTTCTCACTTCGAGGTTCGACCTTCTTCGTCATCTTCATCTACAACTGTCATTTTTTCCCTCACTGTTTCACTTTCCACTTCCAATAACTTTCTTCGTTGGGATTAATTGAACTCACAATGTGCATTTCAAAATTCTTTGCAATTGCAACTTTAATTATTTTTTATATTTGATCACTTTTGTATTAATAACTTTATAAAATAACTTTTGTATTAGAGTAACTCTTTTATTTTAAATAACTCTTGTATTTTAAAGACATTTATTTATGTAAATTAGATTTTGGGGTTAATGATAAATGAAGAGGAAAATAATTTTAGGTCTTAGGAACGAGCGGTGTTGAGGTTCTGGTTCTGGTCTGAGGTTGTTGGGCTTTTATGTATAGTAGCTTGTTGTTTTATTCTTTGTTATTTGCAATATGCTTGAATGTTGTATAGGTATTCTTTTGTTGGTGATTGAATGTGGGTTTTGAACATTGGTATTCGGAAATTGAAGAGCATCGTATTGATCCATACTTTCCTATCAAAGTGACATGAAATATTCAATGTGGCATATTCATCATCGAGTCCGAAACTCGGACACGGAGAAAATCGAAACTTCTTAGGCTGTTCACTATTACTTTTTATCTATTCCAAATTCATAGAAAGTACATAGAAAGTTCATAAGTTTTATAGACATTTCCTCCTTCAAGCCTGTTTACTGTCATTCTTCACGCTAACCGACGACCACACCGACACTGGTGTTTCAATAATAATGCCTCTATCCAGCTTGCGTTTAAGTTTGACATTTGATGCAAGTTTAATGCAAAAAACTCTTCTTTGTCTCTCTCTTTGAATTACCTCTATGCCATTGTAAGTAGATATAAATCTTATATACAGGGAGGGCCATAAGTATCTTTCTTTTTTTTAATCGGCTCGTATCTCTTTTAATCTTTAACCAATTTTTCTAAGATTTGGCAATGGTAATGCTTATATATTATATAATATATTCAGTAACATTATTTTGTCACTTGAGCTCCATCAGCTTCGAGGCAGCGTTGCAAACGCAAACAAACGACAGCTTCACATGCATGTTTGCACATAGCAACCTGAACTTCTGCAAACGCTTCGACTATTCCAGCCTGATTTCATCAAGTATTGATGGAATCTTGGCGTTAACCTTGCTTTTGACAAAACCCCATAAAAATAAGTCCAAGGGAGTGAGATCTGGAGAGCGTCGAGGCCATTGAAAAGCGCCTCGTCCTATCCATTGCGTTCCAAAGTTCGCGCTTTCTCAAAGAAAAGTAGCTGTCATTTATTTATGCTTTGACCTTTTTAGTTTGTTTCATTGTAGATGAATATATTTAGCTTAAATCGCCGATGTTTAAAGATTTTTATATTTAATCACATTAAAATGGTTGCCCATTAAAAAAAGAAAGATACTTATGGCCCTCCCTGTACTTAGCTATGTAGTTCTTATTATAAATAAAACATGATAGAAAGAGAAGCTTCCTCGTTAAACAAAGTGATTATAAGTATTACGAATATCACTTAAGGCGTTCATAGAACTAACTAGAAACCACTTTGATAAGTGAAATAAGTATCACTATTTGTACTTATTTGAATGAATTGGGAAGCTAAATAGGATTCTTACTTATTAATATCAGTAGGCATTAAGTATAAGCTTTTAGAAGACAGAGTTGGCTCTAAATGTTTCAATGTATGAAGTGTAATTTGAGTAAATGCAAACATGTTAGCTAATGAGATGACTAAATTGGAACTTATAATTCAGAGTTGTTATTTTGTTATCATCCATCAATTCATCAAAGCTGGTAGGGTCTACCCTGTTTACTTATCTATGTAATTTGATATTAACCAATGTATGGATGTGCTACTCAATATGCATATTTAAGAATGTGAAAATACTCATAGTTGTTTTTGTTTATCTAATTTCTTAAGCCATAACAAGTCTAGCTATAAAAGCCTTCCATTATGCTTACAATTACGATTAAGATTAAAGTTTAAAATTGTATATGTAAAAGCAATAATGTTGGAAAGGCTTAAAAATACTTTAATCGTTAAACGTGACGTACTCATATCATTGGGATCTTTATATTGAAGGTAATTATTTTTTAATATTTTCGATAATTTAATTAATGTTTGTCAATTTTGGATAAACATAATGTACAATCTAAAAGCATGCAAGAAGTTTCTTCAAATAATTGAAATCGTCTATAGGTATAATTTGCATTATTTTACTTATCCTCCTTATCAAATTAGGAAAGGGTTGAAATGGGGGGGATAAATGAAACTTGGTTTTATAATGTGGATAAATAAAGGTTTCGGAGCGCGAGGGATTTGAGCCAATTCGACCTCTCTTCGTCAATAAAGAAGTCATTCACATCAGTTTATTTATCAACCGTAATTTTTTCTAAATCTCTTTCCCCTCTTAATAAGGCCAATACTGTGGGAGGAAGAGGTCGGGGATGGAGTTGACCTTAAGGTTATTGGCTCTTTTAAGCCTTAATCATGAGTGAGTGGCCCTACAAGAAGAAGGGGAGTACAGGGCGGGTCGGGCGATTTGCACCGCCGTCAGCTAACACCGCCAAATTTCCTGCACGTGGTAAGCTAATATTAATTATCTTTCTGTGACTGTGACCAGTTAAAAATAATTGTATTGATATTGCTTAATATGAGTTTCTATTTTATATTTATAGTCGAAAGACGTGAGACTGGTGACGATGTTGGGTTGGATTTCAATAAAGGTATTTTTTTATTTTATAAAAATGATTATCAAAATTAAACTCTTTTAAAATTAATTTAAATGTCATTTTTGTTCTCAGATTCGAAAGTTGTCGTTTGTGAAATATTGCGAAACATCTCGAAAAAGGAAGGAGTTACGAAAGGGCGACGATTGGCTTACTTGAACGCATTTGTCAAATTTCTTCAAAAAATATCAGCTTCTGGGGCTAAACATGATTTGGGGTTTTCTACTCAAGACATTTGTTTTTGGTACATCCATAAATTATTGTTATTCTAACTTTAATTTTTACAATTTTCTTTATCATTTTCATACGAATTGATCTGTAAATTAATATGTTGAATTATCGTAGTCTTCGGGTGTGTCTTGTTCAAGATGCGACCGTTGTCCGTGCGGCAGCAATTCGGGCATTACGATATTTAGTTACCAAAGAAGGGGATTTAGCTGCTGTTGAAGCTGCAGGAATTCCATTTCTTCTAGTCAGATCACTAGATTTTGTATTGAACAATTCAGCTGAACGGTTACAAGTCGCTCGCTTTTGTCAAAAAGTAAGTTAATATTAACTAACACATTCATTACTTAATGATAGTTCATTGAGCCTCAATTACCAATTGAATATAATTTATTTGGGTATAAGATATCTGAACATATTTTATTTAAACGCCTATTAATTTTTAGATGATGTCGATTCCAAATGGAGCCAATTTCTTTGGACCTCCATTGGGTCGTGCAGTTGTGGCAATTGGTTTTGACGGAGTTGAAGAACAAGACAAATTACATCGTTGGAGCTTGTCAATGCTTTGTCAACTTGCTCTTCTCAATCCTCATCAGCTCATTGAATGCGGTGGTGTGCGAGTGATTCTGCACAATGTTCTTTCTTGTTCTTCTCCTATGGTTCTTGAAGCCCTTCTTGGAAGCGTCCTTCACCTTCTCAATGTTCCATTAACGAGAGACGCTTCCCGAGTAGCTCTCGGTTCTCTTCTTGCTCCACTCACCGATTTACACTTCAAACACTCCCCTGTTGAACTTCCTGATAAAGAGATGTAAGCGATTTAAAAAACACTATTTCGTAATTTACATCTACATATATTCAAAATTAAATTTTTTTTTATTTGTAATCAGTGACGAGAGAGAAGTTGGCTATCGAGCTTCGAAGACAGCTATTGGAACGATTCTTCGCTCATGGAGTGGCATTGCACACTTTTGTCAAAGCGATGATTGCGATCTTCAATCGCTCGTTGATGCTCTCTACATTGAACAACATGAAATTAGAGTAATTGAATTAATTATTGCAATCATTCAAAATCATTTCGGCAATTACTTATTTAAATATTAATTAATTAATGAGAATTAAAATTAATAAATCCATTACTTATTTGCAGAGAACAATATTAGAATTGATTTGTGAGATTGTTGGACTCAAATTTCCTACTTGGACTGATGAAGTTTCGGTTGCTCTCACTGCAGTTGACGCTTCGGCACCCAAAGAATCTTGGAGACTTCAAGAGGGTTTCGTAGTCGCTGAAGCTGAAGACATTTTTCCACACCTTGCTCATCATACGTAAATATTTTCGCATTCTGTTCCAGTTTGGAATTGCCTATTTTAATAGACTTAATTATTAAAGGCAATTGATTTTTGTTTTTTAAATAGACCGAATGTCACGGCGAATCACATGGCGTTATTAGTTTTCTGTTTTGCTCGTCGAGGGTTATTAGATGCTCTTGTGGAAGTCATCGTATCATCTGATACATTTTTGTCTGTGCGAGCGACTGTTCTTTTGGGTGAACTTCTTTCTCTGGTAGACCAATATCTTCCAATTCCTTGTTTCGATCCGAGTGAAGCAACACCTAGTTTGTTTCGACATGCTTTAGCGACTCAAACAACTCCTCATACATCTGCCAATATCCAAATGAAACAACATAGAGCATTAGAAGCTATTTCAGTTCTTTCAGCACTTCAAAAAATTAAAGCTCGACCTCCAACTCCTCATTCGCTTTTTCTCACACAGCAAGCTCAATTTGCTGGAGCGACATGTGGAAAAAACCAAGAAAAATTTGTGGATCGACTCGGTCAAGTTCAGACAAGTCATGTAAGAATATAATATGAAATATGTACTTATTTTTTAAAATCACGATGCATACCAATTTTAGTACTATTATAGTTGAATAAAAAGGCTTATGGGAAAACGATAACTAAATACATTTTAATTATATTCAAGTTTTTTAAATAAAGAAGGTAATAATTTGAACGGATTAACTTTTAGATTTTGAAGAAAGACATGGAAGGAAATCCAAATAAGTATTTGAAAGAATCTGGAGTTTTATATTCAAAAGATCCATTTACATGGGCATGGGAAACAATTTACGCCCTTCTTCGTTGGGCTCCTGGCCCATTGAAAAGAGTAGAAGACTCTGCTTGGCGTTCCTTCCTTCGACGACTTCTCGACTTTTTCAAACCTTCCAATAATGTTTTTGGACGAATTGAAGCAGGAAAAGAAGCTGGGAAATTTTGGTCTCGTACTGGTCTTGTCTTCGTTCATTTTTTAGCTGAAGAATGTGAAAATTTCAGTGGAGCAACTTTGCTCGAAGAATTCCTTGCTGACATTGGAGCTCAACTTGATGAACTCATTGCCCATCGGGACAATCCTTTCCTTTGTACGTTGAGTCCTGGCAGAGTTGAAAACACTCTCTCATATGCTTATTTCCTCTTCATTGGGAAGCTGAGTGAGAAGGAAAAAGGAGCGAGGGTTTTGGATGTTGGTGGACTTTTTGAGAGATTACTCCATTTAGTTGTTGGAGTTGGGAATGAAATTTACTCCAAACTTGTCATTTCTTCTCTATTTTATGGGAATGAATGTTGTCGGAGAGTTTTGGGAGCTGCTTTGGAGTCTCCTTTTGAACGAACAAGACTTTATGCTACACAGTTCCTTCGAGTACTCGTAAGACTCAAACTCCCCATGCCTGACTTTGGAAAATGGGTAATGGAACTGTTAGTGAATCAAATGAGAGATAAAACAAGAACTGTTTCTCTTGCTGCCCTACACATTGCGGAAGAAGCAGTCCATGACAAAGTAACCTATCATTAGTTATTAAATATTATTTAACACTTATTCAATGCTTGATAAATATTATTTATGAAATTAATTAACTTTAGATGCTTCTGGAATCTCTCATTTCTCTACGTCCTACTTTGAGCCATTTGGGTGATCGTGGTCTTCTTCTTCTCATTACATTTCTCTCACTTCCCTCAGGGTTCAAGTTTCTAGTCGAAGCTAATTTTTTAAAGAAAGAAATACTCAAATGGACTACTGTCTTCAATAAAAGGTTAATTAACATTATATGATATTTGGATATTAGAAAATCTTATTACATTTAATGTATGTTATATTATTATGTTATATTAATATTATTTTAACTCAATTTTGTAATTTTTGTATAGATATGTTGAACTTGTTGAAGTTCTTGTTCGCGATACTGTTTCAACCCTTAGGAGGGGTGAAGATGGTCGATATCCTCAAAGAGCAAGTCGAACAACTGAACAATCCAAATTTATTAACATCTTCGTTCCTCCTCATTTGTACGGACAGTTGTGTCAACACAAGCCAGGCATGGACATTTTACTTGATCTTGGTCAACTTGATTTTCTAATGGATACGGTGAGGAAAGAACGATGCGAATCACCGGAAGATACCCGAGAACTAAAAGCGGCTCTTTGGGCTTTGAGTCACATGGGGACTTCCACTGAAGGGATTTCTATCCTTGAAGAAGGTGATGTGATTGAAGCGATGGTCGACCTTGCTGCGACATGTCCGATCCTTTCCGTCCGTCATACCGTTTTCCATTGTTTGTGTCTCTTGTCCACGACTCATGCAGGAGCTTTAAGATTGGAACGGTTCGGATGGCATGCGATGCCGAGGAGTCATCATGAGATGTTTCCACTTTGGCCTCCACAAGTTGTCACTCCAAATATGTTCTCAGAAGCTGATAATGAATCTGACACATCTCGAACAGACACATGTTCAAATATTCTTGAAGAAGAGGATGGGGACAATGATAGTGTGAGATTCTTTGTAATGGAAGATGAACTCGTCGATCATTTTGATATGAGTGAACGGAGATCATCACAGCCACCTGAATCAAAAACATTTTTATTCCATCATCAAAGGAGTTTTAGTGAATCACAAGTACGTCGTTTAATCAATTTATTGAATTTACAAATATTCTAATTAATTACGTAGTTTATGAATAGATAATGCGTTTCTTTCAAGTGTTATAAAATATAAAAAACAATATACCTAACCAATAACTTTTTTACTCAGGGCTTGGCCGAATCGAACAACGATGACAATTTCCGTGATAAGAAAAACGACAGCTTTAAATCCAAAACTCCGTTTTCAACCCTCTCGAGCAGTAATGGATCAAAAGTAGAACGAAAAGGAAGTTGGAGGTCGAGAAGATCCGACAGCGTTGGGGAATCCACAACGAGCGGAGTTTCATCTTCAGATTCCTCGTTTGGAAAAGGGGACACATTGACTGTTTCTCATGTTCAGACATTGAGTCCAATTCCGAGTAGTGCTTCAATTGCAACCACCACAGTTGGATCTTTAATATCAACTCATATGAGCCCGTCGAGAACGGAGCAGAGCAGTCGAGCTCAAACTGACCCAGGGAGATTTGGGTCGCCGAATAATCCTACAGGAGCAATGGCATACAGATCTATGATACGAAAACCGGTGATACGAATGCCCAACATGTCTGACTCGGACATTTATCCTATGGGGAGTCGGAAGGACTTTCCTAAAACTGGGAGTCTTGATAGGAATCTCACAGGAATCATTTTAAACCCTAAAGATTTATTTAACGAATCAAAGTATTTAAGAAGAGCCAATTCTTCCTTAACGTCATTGTCGACTCCATCGTTTCGATTAAGACCAGAAGCTGAGAATAAAATTCCATGTTTTATGGGTCTTTGTCTTCCAAGAGATTTTAGCATGATATTCGCTGAGGCTCCAATTCGACCAGCAAGAAAAAATTTAAATTCGGGTAAAGATTAATAATAAATATATTGATTTATTTTCAATTGTAATTACAATTCAATCACATATGGTAATATTAATTTACCACAGATGAAGTTGATGGGGAAGTGGCTGGAGGAAACACCGGTGGAGATGTTTTTGAATTTCATACAATTCAAAACTGTCTTGGATGTCTCAAATTGAAGGAACCAGACCCGTGGCAGCCAAATGGTGATTTAAAATAATTAAACATTAAGACCCAATACTTGTAACTTGTTTAAAGAAATTAAAATAATTTGTAATAAAAATAAATTGCAGATGAACCAGTGGATCCGAATTTGTGTTCAGGCGGTGGGAGTGAAGGAACGAATCGTAGTTCAATGGTTTCACTTGGATCTGTGATGAGTGGAAGTAGTTTTGAATCCGGGGGAGGAGTCGAACGAGTGAAGAAGAAAATAGCTCCAGATTCCCAAGAAGGAAAAAATATGCTGAGAAAAGAAATTCTTCGATTGATTTCCGCCATGGTCTCATGTGTGGGAGCAAAGTCAAACGAGCAAGGATTACTGAGGTAAATGAGATTTATTAAATATCTGTGAGATTTTTTAGTTTTATAAAACTAAGAATATGCATATTATTGTATTGATAAAATTAATAATTGTAAATGTTAAATTTTTTAGATTGAAGCAACGATTTCCAAAAGCATTTCAAGACATTTGCCTCTATTCAGAGCTTTGCGTGATTCTGAGCCAGTATAACGTCCGGTTGTTAATCCGTCGATTTCTCCAAGAACTATTTTTTGATCTTCCATTTGAGGAGTTTTACACAGCAGCGAGCAATGTGGTGACTGACCCTGAGCCCTCGTCACTCACCAGCATGAGCGAGAGCGAGATGACTGAAAGTGAGGCAGGAACGGTGATTGAAGTTCACCAAGGAGCAAACACCATTGACTCTCTTGATGTTGAAGATCTAGAAATGGATCCGCCCAGCAGGGAACTCGGTGAGAGCAGCGACGACGACGATGACAATTCTGATTATGTTGACCTCAAATAGGATCCACAATTTTAGGTTACTCTTCACCTTTCCATAATATTGCTAAATCAAGCAAATGTGACCATTGCCAATATCCCTTCAATTAAATGCTCAAACGTAGATGTAGTTTTTGAAAAACTTTTTACTGGAGTTTGACTCTTAATTTTGATGATGTGTTCAATTAATTCTGACCTATTGAATTGAATCATTGAAACTCAATAATTTATCGCAATTCAATTTATATAATTGGATTTTTTGCTCCGTTTTCTTTTAAGATTTATCATATTATTTATTTGTTTCTTTTTTCAATTTTATTAACTGAATGTTTAAACTATTTCAATTGTTATTTTATCCTTGTCAAGTGTGAGTCGTTACCCTTGAACTTTTTTAATGTTTCAATTATGTATTTTGAACCAATCTAAATATTTAAAATAACTGACTAAAAGACATATTTACATGATTCCAATTCATCGAAGGATTTTAAATTGATAGACTTGAAATTGTATGACAATTGCGGCTCGCAATCTTATTGAGGCAAAATAAGTTGATTTTATAAAATAACATATTTAAGTTAAATTTTGTGTATTTACATTAGATTAAAAATGTAAATTATGCTACAGGATGCTTTACTTCTCATTTATGTAATATGTAATGTAAATTGCAATGTAATTTTACACACCTAGCATGTTTACATTTTTAATGTAAATGGAAAATTGATTTAAATAAATATTCTCCGTCTTGTACTACTAATTAACACATTTTAATTAATCGAATCCACATTTATTTATTTAATGGCTATTCAAAACTTATTCACCTTATGTCAATGTTGGTTATTTTATTTATCATTAAATCATTATGTTTGACGTTTAGGTTGCGAAATTGGTTCATCAACAGACTAAAATGGGCGAATTTGCTTATGTAAAAAGATAAAAGGCAAATAGAGATAGACAGATGTAAATCCTATAAGAGATAGAAGAGCCTTTAATTATTTTGCAAGATGTTTTCCATCAAACTTGCCCTCAAGAGGATAATAATCTCCTAATCTTACAATAGGTACAATTAAAACTGACATTAGTACTAGACTCAATTTAAATTAATGGAAAAAATAACATTCGTTTTTATTTCAGGTCCATTGGAATGAAGAGTTGTAAGACGGAGGAAAGAGCTTGACAAGGAAAAATGTTTTCCGCCCTTAAAAGATTAACGAGTCGAAACAATGAGCCTGGAGTTGGATTCCCAGCTGGGAATGGGCTTTCAACAATGTCATCCTCGCTCCAGAAGAAATTCGCCAAAGGAGTTCAATACAATAGTGAGTGTGTTTTTGGCCTAATGGTTATCACCCAGCTCAAAAGGCTGGAGGGTGGCCGGAGGTTCGATACTTACAAAGAGCTTATATGATGAGTCAATTTGCGTCTTATGAATAATGACGAATACTTTGCCTGCATCTTCCGCTTATTATCTGATGAGCTCTTATTTTAATTATTCAATCTCTTAACATCATCTAATTTGTTAAAATTGACCAAGTTTTGTTTATTTCACAGTGAAGATCATTTTGAAGGGAGATCGTAATTCTGGGAAAAGTTCATTGTTCCGAAGACTCCAAGGGCTCAATTTTATTGAGGAATATATTCCAACCGATGAAATTCAAGTGGCGAGCATACAATGGAATTATAAGACTACAGACGATGTTGTGAAAGTCGAAGTTTGGGACGTGGTTGACAAAGCTAAGAAGAAGAAGAACCTTGGGAACAAACTTAAGATAAACAATGGTGCTGGTGGTGGTGGAGATGATGGTGCTGATGAAGCCGTTGAGGCAATTGGACTCGACGCTTCTTTTCTTGACGTGTACAAAGGAACGAATGGAGTCATCTTTGTATTTGATATTACAAAAAATTGGTATGAAAGTTTTAAATAATTTAATAAATAAAATTCATTCTATCACTTTATCTTGGTAGTGTGGTTAAAGATTTAATAACGTGAAACTCTTATTATTTATTTAGGACTTATGATTACGTAAAACGTGAAGTCAGTTCTGTTCCCCATCACATTCCAATATTAATTCTGGGAAATCATCGAGACATGGGACATCATAGAGCAACCGCCGGAGACACAGTCAATTATTTTATTGAAAGCTTGTATGAAAATGGAGAAAGAGATAGAAATTCAGATGCAGAGATCAGATATGCCGAGTCGTCAATGAGAAATGGCTTTGGTCTCAAATTCATCCATAAATTTTTCAATTTGCCATTTTTGCAACTTCAGAAGGAAACCTTGTTGAAGCAATTAGAAACAAATCGACAAGAAAATCTCGTAACGGCTCAAGAGCTTGAACTTTACGCAGAGAGTGACGATGCTAATTATGACATGTAAGTAAACAATTTTAATTCAAATATGTAGTACCTTATTAGTGATCAATAAGTATTTCAATATTTTAATCAATAGTATATACGAAAACTAATACCTACTATATGTATTAAAGTCTGGCGAAAACCTTTAAAACTCTAAACTTTAAAAGTAAATAATTTATTAAATTAATAATATTTTAATTGGCTTTTTCTTTTAGGTTCATCGAAGGTTTGAGTGCAAAACGTAGGCAAATTGCTGACGCGATGAGTCCTCCTAAAATTCCCCTTTCTGAGGCCCAAGCTCTTGCCAACGAAAGAGCATTAAAAGAAAAGGCAGAAGCTGAAAGTAAACTAACAGCCAAAATTCTTCCATTGATCAACAAAGAAATACCAGAAGTCGAATCACAGCAAAAACCTCCACCAAATGTGGAAAAAGCTCTTCAACAAATTGTGCACAACGAAGCTAAAAAGAATTCCAAGACAGGCAGCAATTCTGCAAATGGTGCTAACGAGGGGAATCAAAGCAAACAAAATGACACAAAGCAATTACAAAAAACAAATACTCAACAGCCGAAACAATCAGAACCAAAGATTAAACGACCACTTGATCCAATTGATGACTTCATGCCTGACATTGAAGGAAAATTTGATGGATTCCTCGATGACCAAATTAACTACAATGAACCTAAGAATAATGGTTTAGCTCTTGACAGCAGCGATGAAGAAGGTGCCGTGGGTACAAATCCTCTGGTCGCATCATACGTTGATGATTTTATCCCTGAATCATTCGGTAAAATTGAGATAGCAAGAGATGACATTAAAGTTTCTTCAGACGAGGAAGAAGTTGAGGAACCGCAACGACAAATTCCTCTTAAAACAATAGAGCCGATTGATGACGATTTCTTTAAAGGAATTCCTGAAAGGAAAGAAGAAAAACCAAAGAAGTCTCATAAGAAGAAACACAAGAAGAAGGAAAGGGAAAGTCAAAGTTTGCAAGATTTCCTTAACGGAGATGATGAAGCTGGAGTTAAGGAAGAAGGTGCTTATGAAGAACTGTAAATGCTAAAGTATTTGCTAATTGAAGGTTCTACCTCAACCTCAGCATTTGCAAGATTATATAATATTAATATTTATTTAATAATGATTAATCAAAGAATGTTTTTATATTATTGAGAATATACTGATGTTTATTCTATTATAATTATGAGGGTTTAAAAATCTCTCAAAGTTAATTAATTAATAATTCATCTCGTTTTATGTAAATGGGATTTTATTATTATACATAATACTTACGTATTGTACTTAACGGACATTTTGGAAATAAATTGGTAAGATTTATTATTCTATCAATTTTAACTTTTAATATTTAGTAAATAATTATTAACTACATCATCATTTACCTATAACGGGTGTTCAAGTGGTAAAATTATAAACATTCCTATTAAATCCATATTACAATGCATTGGTATTTTGGCATATCTAATATTACTTTCCAATTATGAATATTTATTTACCATTAGTCAAAAAACGCAACTTTTTAATGGTTTAGAAATTTTTTCATACACGAACGAATGTCTTTGTGTAAGTAGGTATAAATAATTTCCTCTGCATTGTCATTAGGGAATTCTATGAAATGGCTAAATGTAATGTAGATTTTACAAGGCGAGTAAAGGTGACCTTCGCCCACATAAACCCATGTGTTTCTTCTCATGCTTCAACTTGCAGCTACAACTGTAGCTATTAGACTTATTCCCACCACAAGCAAGTGCTTATATCCCATCTTCCCATCACATTATACTGTGGCGAGTCATGTACATTGTGCTATACTGAAAGGGGTTTGCGAATTTTTTGTGCACAACTCCACTCAATGATTCATACTCTTTTCATTCAGGATTTGACTTGCTCGAATCCAAACCACTTCAATTCCTATAAATTCGCAAAGTTTCGATCGAACCATTCATTGTTACATCCAACTTTGACATCACTACACACTGACTTTGAGACATCTTATCTTTGGTGCTTTTATCAATCTAATTTGTTACAAATTAGAAAGAGTGAAATCCGTATAAATATTATTGTGGAGTTTGAGTTTATAATATGCTTCAAGTGTAAAGCCCACACAAGAATGTGGATATCTTTATTAGTATATTAGCTGATAGCCCGATCAATAAAACGAGCAAACGTGCTTTTCTAATTTAGATAATTTCTCATTCTATTGATAAATAGTAAAACCGGACAATTCTTGATGGAAATCATCAAATTATAAACGTGTTTAAATTGTATAATTATCGACCTTCAAATGAGATAAGATATTTAATTTGTATAAAACGTGCCTGGATTCTCATTTGAGTCCTTTTATTCAGAACCAAAACTTTAATTCATTATCCAATTCGCGTAAATAAAATGGGAAGAATAATTAAAAGGAAGAAAGAGGAGGTTGTCAAAAAGCCGAAACGCGAATTGAAGCGAAAAAGTAAGATGGTCAGTGAAGTTCGTTCATCAAAACGTGCAAAAAGTCAAACTGTTCCATTCCAATCCTCAGACTCATTAGTTCACATATTCAAGGAATTCTCCGACTTCTTAGCATCAACTCCAATTCCCACGAAGTCCATCCAAAAGAAGGATAAGAAAAAAGGTAAAACACAAAATATAACTCCGCTTAATACCCTAAAAGCAAAAATAGCAAAAACCAAAAGAACTCCAAATATTCGGAAAAAGCATTCAACATTGCCGACTCCATCACCAAAAAGTCCGAGCAAAAACAAACGCGGAAAGGCTAAAGTTCCCGATGATGATTCTGGAATCTCAGGGAATGAAATGAGCGAAGAAGAGACTAAAACTACTTCTAAAAAGCGTAAACGTAAGAGTAAAAAAGATAGCGAAGAAGATGGAAAAGAAGAGGAAATCAAAAGTCAACAGAAGAATAAGAAGCGAAAGAAAGTTGAATCCACCGTCACTTTATACGAGAAAGATCCAATGTTTGAGTCAAAGGCCTCTTTGCCATTCATTTCAACATTGGCTCATTCAAAGCTTATCATTCGAGCCGTGATAATGAAGGATCATTCCATGTTGGAAAATTTAATAAAAGATCGGAAACAAATCTGCTCCTTGAGAGTTCCTCGAGCTCTTGAGACCGAAAAAGCTGCAATTGAATATGCAATTGAGAATGAGGATTTAGCATCATTGAAACTCTTGACAAATAAAAGCGATTGGGATAAAGTTAAAAGTGGGGAGAGCTTATACGCTCAAATGCCCGATTTGCTTTTAGAAGAAGAAAAAACTGGCCGAGCTTCACGAAGAATGTTTGGCCATCATATCAAATCAGTTAACATTGCTCGGGGAGGGAAAGAAGGAAATAAAGCATTTCTGCTCGATTCCTCCAATTACTCCAATTACAATTTTGGACAACCTTATACAAAAAGAGAAGTTTTGCATAAATTGCTCGAGTCAAAATGCAGTATTGAATTTTATAAAAAAGCTTCGACAACTTTGTTTAAAAAGGACGACCAAGATGAATATTGGGACAATGATGCTTGTGGAAACGTGTGTGAGATGATGAGGAATGGAGATCTTGAGAAAGCGGCTTATTGGATCAAAGAAGCAACTAAAAGAGGAGGATTTGGATTTAACAAACTTCATGAAGATTCTTTGAATTTGAGAAAAGGAGAAAAGGAACCATTTAGCATTCCTATAAAAATGGTATCTGTGGGGAAAATGGCCATGGATAATCAACGAGTGACTCCCTTGCACTGTGCAGCAATTAATCCTAATCCATATTATTTGGCCCAGCTTCTCAATGTCAATTCAAGCTTTAATATCCAAGATACGGGTCATTGGACTCCGGCACATTACGCTGCTCTTTGCAGTGCTTCGGCTACACTTAAGCTTTTGATTTCAAGGGGAGGAATTGGAACTTTGAATTCAGTCACCAAAGACGGAGACACTCCATTGCACATTGCAGCTAAAGCTGGAAAAGCTCACAATGTTAAAGCGATTCTTGAAGCTTTTGGTGATGTTCAAGCCTCTGCAGGAGACGATGAAGATGATGAGGAAGAAGGTGGAAGAAAAAAGCCAAAAGGGAAAAGCGAACCGTTTTTCCTTTGTCAACTCAATAAATTGAAAAAGACTCCATTTCATGTTGCATCAGAAGAAGGACATTTAGAAGTCGTGAAATTACTCGTTCAAAAAGGAGCAGATCCAAACATTCCAATGAAAAATCCCAAATTGGAGAAAATGACTCCATTGATTTTGGCCAGCAAAGGGGGATTCCTCCCGGTTGTCAAATATTTAATTGAGGAGGTCAATGTGAAGAAGGAACTTGTGGACCGAAGAAAACGAACAGCTTTAACTTACGCTGTAATCAACGGCCACACACACGTTGCCTCTTATTTGATTTCACAAGGAGCAAAGGTCAAAGTGAGGGACACAAGCGGAAATTCCCTTATGCATTATGCCGTTGCTTATGGCTGGTACTTTACCTTTAAACTGCTAATTGAAGCTGGATTAACTCCAAATGATGATTTGAATGAATGGAAAATTCCACCGATTGCCATTGCGTTCATGAAAGGTCATATGGGACTTGTTGCGGAAATACTTAAAATCCCTGGAGCAAATATTGATGCTGCAGTGAATGATTCGGAAGGTAAAATATTTATTCTCGATTTATTTTGGGGCATTGTAGAATAATATAGTGTCGCCACCTAGCATTGTAATAAAATTATTTTCTGATATATTTTTATCTTGAATTGAACAGTTTTGAATTTCCCAGATGTCACTACTATATTGTTCTTTATTACCCCAAAATTTCTCAAGATTTTGATTTTTAACTTTAATTACCATAAATTATTGTCATTTGCGTTGTGGTAAATGAATGTTTGGATTGATAATATTTTGTATATCTTTTTAGGATCGACGCTGCTCATGCAGACTTGTAAGACAAAGCTCAGCGATACTTCATTCGTCTCAAGGGTAAAAACACTCCTGGAGACTTATGGCGCGAATCCAAATGTGAAAGATCATAAAGGAAATACTGCTGTAAGGAAGTTTCAATATTTATTTTTTGCTAATTATATAATTAAAATTATTTTTAATATAAACAAGTTAATTTTAAATAGATCACTAAATAATTACAGTGAATTTCAATTTTTAGTTGCATTATTTGGCATATTGCGAAGAAAACACTTTGGAAATGAGGCTCAGGGAATATAAAGAAAACCTAAAGGTGAAAGAAGCAACAAAGATACTATTGGAAAGAGGAGCTTCCCCATTTGAACAAAATGAAGATGGAGAATCTCCGTTTCTTCTTTCTGTCCGACTTGGAACATTAAATTTGTTTGAAGCCTTCTTCGACTATACGAATCAACTCCCAAATGATTTTAACAACAAGAATGAAAATTGCCTTCATTTGATGATCCCAATCATCCTCAATATGAATAAAATGGATATCACACCAATCTTAAACAAAGCTTCAACTGCCGTGGTGCAACCATTAAAACAATTAGCAAAAGAATTCAACTCCAATGGGCAAACACCTTTGCTGCTTCTTCTTACGCTTTTAAAGAAGAACTTGTCTTCATATGAAAATGACTTTAGAGGGAAAGGAAGCGTAATGAAAAAGCGAGCAATTCCATTCTTACAATTTCTACTACAAAAACTGTCTTCTGATGTTCTTCAAGAAATAAAAGATGAAAATGAAAATTTCGCTCTTCATCTTGGTGCTTCACTTTCAATGGAAGTTTTAAAGATCCTTATTGGATTTAACAAATCAAATTGGGACCCAGTAAATAAAGAACTTCAAACTCCACTTGGAATTTCAATTTTAAATGGAAACTTTGAGAATTCCAAACTCTTCATCAACGCTGGTGCAGATGTGAATTTCCAAGTTGGAAAAGAAAAACGTCATCTTTTGCTCATTGAAGGTGAAAAACAAAGGAGGAATTTCGCCCTGGTTCATCTCTTAATGAAAAAAGGAGCAAATGTGACAGAAGTTGATGAAAAAACTGGGAATTCAATTTTACATTATTTAGCAGCAAATCCCGAACTTCCATTTGCAAATGACTGTTTGACCTTTTTAGTGAAAAAATCCTACAATTTGAATATACAGAATAAAAGAGGACGAACAGCTTTACATTTGTGTGCAAATTATCGTCGCGGTGAAACTGACGCTTCTTATGATTTCGAAGACGCTTTGATTAAAGCCGGAGCTTCAGTGAACATTCGGGATGTCCATGGGAGAATTCCTCTTCACTATGCTTTTGTTAAAATTGGTAAACATATGGAAAGTTCTTTTATGGATCCTCTTGAACTTGTTGCAATTCTCATCAATTCAATGAAAACGAACGGATTTGAAGCAGAAGTGAAGCTTCGAGATTCCTTTAACTCAATGCCAATTCATTATGCTGCAATGAGAGGTTCGACAATTTCAGCATCTTTGTTATTAAACCAATTGAAGATGACCGCGAATGTTGAAAAAGTAAATGATGTGAATTTAGAAGATGGAAATGGAAATACTCCATTTGGTTTAGCAGTTAAACACGGACACGAATCAATGGCACTTTATTTGCTTCAACTTGGAGGGGATTATTCAAAGAATCTTCATCCGATTCCAAAAATTGATGATCAATCGAACAATGTTGATAAATGGCGTTGGGCTCATTCAATAAATGAAGAAAATTTGAACAAGTCAAAAGAAGCAGAAGAAAAAATAGTGGAAAACATTGTAAAGAAGGATTGGCATGGGCTTTTGTATTTAATTATGGAGGAGATGAGAGGAGATGGGAGAGGAATTGGAGAAGCAATTGAAGCAGCTCTTAAAACAAAAAGATTCAAACTGACTGCAAAATTAGTGGAAAGAGCTTCAGAAAGCGAATTGGATTTGAAGGAAAGCTCAATGAATTTAATCCACTATTTGGCTGTCCATTCTTCATGGACAAATGTGGGAAGCAGCGACAAAGCGGATTTCGGAGTTCAAAAAAGAATTTTCGACACGTTTATAAGCAAAAATGTGAAATTGGATGAATCGGACAAAATTTATAAAACATCTCCGTTGACACATGGAACAATTAATGGGAATTTTGGATTTTGTGAGGAATTGCTTAATTTTGATGAAACGAATTGTGAGGGTGTGAATATTGACCAACTTGGACGATCTCCATTCTCTGGGATGTTTTGGAACGGTGGAGAATTGGGAAAAGAAGCAAAGAATTTTGCAAAGAATTTATTTCGTTATCAAACTACGAATGCAAATGTTTTGTCAAAATTCCCAATGTGTGGGGGAATTTATCCAGGTGTGAGGTTTGAAAACGAATTGAACCCCAAGTTCGCTTCAATTTATTCTCCATTGATTGCTGAAGTAATTCGTGGAAATTATGGAAATGTTAAATGGCTCCTTAATTCAGCTCATTTCAAGATTGATGTCAATTTAGTTGATGAAAATGGAACAACTGCAATGATGCATGCAGTAAGACAAGTAAGTAACACATTTTGTTCAAATTATTAACTACGAAATGATAATCCAACAAAACACAAAGATACTTCTTTTAAATAAAATTCAAAAATTCTATTTAATAATTAATAATTAATTTATTGAACACAAAATAATTAATTTTCAATTTTATCAATTTAGAATGATATCAAGATGGTTAAATTACTTTTAAATCCATCTTACAACCCTGAGACCGATTCTAAACCTTGGGATCTTAAAAGTTCAAAGAAATCTAGAAATAATTCAAAAATTGATATGAAAGCAGTTGATAAAAAAGGTCAAACTGTGATTGACTATTTGCTCCATCCATTTCCATCAAAAATCACTTATCATTTAAGCATTGTTATTTTAACTCTTTTGATCGAAAACGGAGCTTCATGTAACGAGAAAGCTCTTGAAGAAGCCCAAAACCTCAAAAATAATGAATTGCACGCTGCTTTTTCAAAGCATCTTAAACGTTCAGATCGCTATGTCGAAGGTGAATTGAATTCCAAAAGCAATGTTGATTTATTTTCTCCTGAGAATGATATTAACTCAGATGCTGAACAAATGACGAATCAATTACTTGAGTCGATGATGAAAGAAGAAATGAATCTGAAGTTGTGGCTTCGCCCAGATAAACTTTTTGAATCTGATGGCAAAAAAGGACGCTGGAACGTTTTAACAGATCAAGATCAATTCCCTTTCACGACCCTTTTGAGTCATTATGATTCCACGTATGGATATTATGGACTTTACAATTTTTACAAAATGCAACTTGTAGAGGAAAATGTTGGGAAGAAATTAATTGTTTTGCTTACACGTTGGGGACGAGTAGGCGAAGAAGGAATGCACCAAAAAACTCCATTTCCAACTCTCGAAGATGGGATTAAAGAATTTCTCAAAATTTTTAAATCCAAAACTGGAAATTCGTGGGATTCTGTGAAGACCAAGACGTTTGAAGAAATGCCCAAAAAGTACAGACTTGTCAACATTGACATTACAAATGAAACCTTATTGAGGAGAAGAATCCAACCGGATGTGAAAGCAATGGAAGAATCAACGATTTCTTCTCCTTTACCCAAAAACATCTTAGAAATTGTGAAGAAAATTACTGGAGTTCATTACGTTGTTCCAAATTCTTATGAAAATGACTCAACCCAAACAAATGATTTTAACATTTCTTATGACACATTGAAAGAAGGTATGTTTTAACCTTTATTACTAATATTATTATTTTATTTTAATTAGTATTATATTGGATGCATTGTGATTTAAATATGAAATTTATTTTACTTTAATGTTATTAATTTTTACAGCTGAAAAACTTTTGGGAGAAATTGAAATGAAAGTGAAAGAACGCAAAAAAATGAATCGCAATAAAAAGGAAGAATTCGATAAATTAACAATGGAACTTATTAACATGAGTGAACAATTTTACACCTGGATTCCATTCAATGGCTTTCTCTCGGAACGACTCACTCCGATGTTACAGCCTCGAGATTTGGAAGATAAGCAGCAAATATTGTTTGATCTTTTACAACTTGAATTTGCAAATAAAATTCTCTTAGCTGCCCAACTCCACATTCAAACGAGGAATCCGTTTCATTACATTTACAAAAACCTTCCAGTTCAATTAACTCCCTTTGAATCAACTGACTCCCTCGAAACTCAGCTCCTTCTCCAATACATTGAGAATACAGCTTCAAAGAAGCCATTGGTCAAAGGAATTTATCGTGTCAACCGGAAAGAGGAAGAAGTTACGATGAAGAACCTTAATTTCCAAAACCGATGGCTTTTATGGCATGGAACTAAAGGAAAGCATGTACTTTCAATTCTGAACAAAGGACTCCAAGTTGCTCCTCTTGGTGCAGAAATAAGTGGGGATTTATTTGGAAAGGTATTTGGAAAAAATCCATTTTAAAATTATTATTATTTTATTACATTTTTAATTTAAACATTGTTAGATATTCTTCTCCTTGATATGTAAATTCATTTTTAATTTTTAATATCAATTCATTTTATTTTTAGGGGATCTATTTTGCAGATCTCTTTGAAAAAAGTGAAAATTATTGTGATTGGAACGATGAGGACAGTTTCATTTTTCTTTGTGAAGTAGCTTTAGGGAAAGTCCATCCAGTTTACTTGAGAGATAATCTAGAGATAATGAACAAAAATAAAAAGATGCCAAATGATTGTCAGAGTTTAAAAACTGCCGATTCTCGTTATTCCCCCGATCCAGGAACAACAATCATTTGGAATGGTAAATAACTATTTGTATATTAAACGGAATTGTAATTATATTTATTAATTAATTAGAAAAATATTGAAATCTTTAACATTTTTTGTGTTTTGCAGGCGTCAAGATTCCATTAGGGAAGAAAATAGAAAACAAGTCATTGAGTGATCCTTCGGATTATTCTCAATTTGGTCTCAATTTTAATGAATATATTGTTTTCAACCCCGAACAAATCTGCATAAGATATCTCATCAACTTTGGCCAACCACCAAGTGAAAAATTGCAGAGAGAGATCAGCACAAGTATTAATCCAATATTGCCAGTTAATAATAGTAACGACGATGATAGTGATCGTGATAGCGATCATCATGATGAACAAGATATATCTGATGAATAAAAAATTACAAAGATGTTCACAGTAAATATTAACCAAATATGCCAGGTGTGCCTATAACAAATATCCTCACCTATTTGTATTGTTATTACTACCTTATTCCTAGTAGTATTTTACCAACTTTTATTAAACTCTTAATTTTTCTTTAAATAGTTAAAAGTAGAGCAAATGTTGAGTTAAAATAAGTATTAATTTGGTATTATGTGTATTAAAAAATAAAATGTAATAATTTGGGTGCTAATAAATTTCCATTTAATTGAGTTTATCGTCCGTTTACTTAAATCATTTTATTAAGATATTGTACGAATTAGCACAAGTTTACATTCAATCCTGATAAGACTGATAACACAGATCCATCCAGCTCCAGACGAGTAATTAAAATAAATATAAGGAGGAGGAATGAACACATAAAAGAGATGATTGGGTAGCAAAAACTCCTATTTACATTATATGAAACAAATGATAATTCTCTCTAAGCATGTTAAATACATAATCAATGAGAATTGTCCAAATCTTTGGCGACATCCTCTATTATTTTAAGTGTCCAGCAAGCGGAACCCTTTGATATAATAGACATGAGAGGTTAATTAATCAAGTAGGCAGCATAGTAATTAGCTAGGCCGAGGAATCGAGTTTTATCCATAATATTGCAACTTCATAGGGGGCCGCACGTTTTCCCAAAAGTACTTTTTGTATGGGATATTCCCTGCTGGTTTGTAACATGCCACAACTACCGTGTACCTGTTTGACAAATCATTTAACAATTTCATTATACAAATATTTCACTCATTTAATGTATCTTATGCATACTTAAATGAGACATATATTAAATACTTATAAAAAACCAGATTAAAAATTGATAACTTTTTCTCAATTACCCATTAATAGTCGCAGCTCCAATTCCTAATGCGTTTGTTGACTTCCAAACCAAAGCGGTAAAATGACCAGTTCCGGAAGAAAATCCCGGAGATTTGTAATTGTAAAGTTCAATTTCTTTGTACCATCTCCGCACGGCTTCTTGGACAGTTTTGGAAAGATCTCGCCGGTGAGTTCCACCATACAAGTTTTCCCCATAGCCCCTTCCCGGCATATGCCAAATCACACGTTGTCTTGCTAGAGATTCGGCTTTTTTCTGAGCTTCTGCACATAACTACTTGTAATAAAACAAAAATTGGTTAATTTCAATTGGTTATCAACACGCAGAGGACAATTTGGAACTATATATAAAATAGTAAAATCGTTAAATTAAGATAAAAAAGATTAAGACGAACGGCTGAATCAAGTCGTAGTGGAGGAGATCCATGTACAGCACGGTAATAGTTATGAGACTTTAGTCCAGCCATTTGGTAATTCCCTAGGTCAATTTTAAACAACAATCATTTCTTAAGCTCTTCGTAAATAATATATATAATAATAATTATCATAACTAGAATTTAAAAAAGATATATACTTACATCTTTGGAGTCCCAAGACGAAGGAGCTTAATAAGACAAGAAATACGTACAAGTAAATGAAAATCTTCATTTTTAAAATTTTATTTTTAATGATTATGAAAGGACAAAGTAAAGTCAAATATTTTAAATATAGTATTGGAGGAATGTAAAATATTGAGGTTGATTTTAATGTGTCTGGACTGACTTGTTTTGGGATCTTGAGGTTTGTCGAGAGGTTTGGGGCGACAGGCTGTCTGAGACGAGGACTTGGGCTCTTTATACCCTCGCAGTCATAATGTCTTGGCGCTTGGCCATTTCTTCAAGCCGCTCCTATGTATGATGAGGACGACCACGACGATTAAATTTTATCTCCTCCACACACTCAAATTACTCTCACTCCATCAATCTCATCAATGTGGGTCCCGTCCCACACACTCAACTTTTTTAAGCTTTCCGTCTTCCTTAACTTTTAATGTCTAACCATCCATAGGAATACCATACAGACTTGTACCACGACCATTCCTACACAATCCAACCTTATTCCACTTCTAATTATTCAAGATTTATTTCGTCTGTGATTTTCCGTCTCCTTTCTTTACTCTTCTTTACTTTGAGGTGAAATCTCCTCTAATTAATTTTCTTGTACATTTACAAGATAACCAGATTAAAGAGTTAACAAGGTGTAGAACCAACAAAGATCCCTATCAGACCAAATGTTGTTAAATAATTTAACCTTTTTGTCCAAAATGCCAAATTTGAGCAATTTTTAACTACGAGATTTCTGGACTCAGGTCATTGAAGGAAGGAAGAGTAATATATAGTATATTAGATGATGATCTCACTCTGTATTTCATTCATCCTGAGATGAATCTCTTGTGAGTTTGTGGGATGAGATCATTTGGGGTGGTTTTCATTCATTCTGATTTTTTTGAATTTTAAAATATTCAAAGTTTATTGTAGTTTATTGCATGGGAGGTTCTTGACATTCTAGACCGTAAATAGAGGTAGGTTAAGTTTGTACAAAAGTACTCGTTTCTATTTATCTTAAATCTTCTCTTGATGAGACAAATGTCAAAATATGGGTGCGACTGGGTTGGATGTGAATTGATTCTGCGAATCTTGACTTGTAATCTTTCGCAAATATTAATATTTGGTAGATTCATTAAAGAAAGATGAAAATGTAATGAGATGGGAGGAAAGAAGGAATAAAATCTCTGAAATGATGATGAGATAAATGAGACCCATCGGATTAATTTACTTGTGGGCCTTTTATGAGTCCGGTTTTGACTCTGCGTCCACCTGCCTCAACTTCGTCCATCATTCAGTCTCACCAGAACACCTGGCCTTTACTCTTTCCACTCACAACGACCCCAAAGAAAAAAAAGAGAATGAAATTACCAATCTCGTTCTATACACATAAATACGCAACTTCACCGGCACGTCGTTCACAATCAACGTCTCTTTTTTACAATTTTCAAAAGGATTGAAACTCGAATGAAAGTCCTTTCATTGATTGAAGTAGAAACTTGTTCATTGAATCTGGAATTTTAGTATAAAAAGATGCCTAATTTAAACGACATTAAATGAAAGTTTCATTTTAGCTAGAATGGGTTTCAAGTTTCAACACACAAGGAATCAAGAAAATGTATTTGTAAAATACAGGGCAAATAATTTTTAACAACCCGAGATGCTATAACTGTCCAAGTTCTTCAACAGGTGTTCAAATGAACATTTACTTTAGTGTAGATTGAACTATAACATGCTTAAATACAAATTGTTAACTGGTAAGCACAACCACAAGCAATGGAAATTTTCATTTTGCCATAAAAAGGAATAAAGGTTTATTGGCAATATCTATTCAAAGCAAAGATACTTGAACTAATTTTAAGTGTTTTGAATGTCATGTATAATATATATATATATATATTGGAATCTTCACTAAGTCATGATCAATTCCGATTACAATTTTTATTTTTTCGAATTTGTAAATATTCTATTTACATGTAAATGTATATATCCTGGTTGATTTGCTTATGGTTTGAAGTAAATCATAAATCTTTTATTTCCAAGGATTAATGTATTTTTATATACTCGAAAAAAATAAAAATTGTAATCGGAATTGATCATGACTTAGTGAAGATTCCATTATATATATATATATTATACATGACATTCAATGTATAATACAGGTAGTGCATATTTAAGATATTTGTAATATAAATATAAACTTTTTTTAATTAAAAATGAATTCTAAATTGTTTATTATAGTTTAACTAGCATTCAATTCAATGAATTCAATAGTAAAATTATTTTCACAAGTTGAATTTATTACTTTTGACAAGTTTGTAACGAGTAAGCAAATAACGTTGTAATTCGGATTGGAGAAATACTTTAAGTATCAATAATAGTTTTCGCTATAATAATAATCTAGATCTAGATTTTTAATTTAATCTATAACATGAATAAATTATTTAATCATATTTAATGATGAGTTATTACAGTTTATGTTCTTGGTACGATTAGATTTCAATGGAAATGGAAGATATATGTAATGGTATAAAACATTTGAAACAATAATTGTTTTTGATGGAAACAAAGTATTCTTAATCGGAGTCTTGAATTTCTCCTTCTTCTTGATTAGCAATTTTCTTAGCGAGCTCCTTCATCTTTTTTTTTCTTGCGTATGTCTTTGCCTGCTTTTTCTTTTTCGCTTCATCAGACATTGTTTTCTTTTCAAGTTCAAAGACTTTATCCACTTTTTCAACTGGGAATGTTTTGTATCCTCTGAGCAAATAGAAGAAAACTCCACCCGGAGTTCGTCGTCTTTCTTGGTGCTGATTTAAAAACAGATATTTTATTATTTAATTTAACATGTACTTTATATCATCTCAAATCATTGATATAATTTGTTGGGAAAAATTAATATGCTGACTACTGACTGATTGTGAGATTTATAGTGAAATTTTACTTTAACAAGAATTCCCCCTCTCGCCTCGATCTTCATTGTTTTTTTGAATAATTTAATGGCCACTTCGCGTCCCATAA
This sequence comes from Neelides folsomi, assembly GCA_034687125.1. Classification (NCBI taxonomy): domain Eukaryota; kingdom Metazoa; phylum Arthropoda; class Collembola; order Neelipleona; family Neelidae; genus Neelides; species Neelides folsomi. Next base: position 36,509 of record JAQGBZ010000241.1, on the reverse strand, counting down.
ACTGAACAGTTCGATCTATGATAAAGTGTACAAGTGAAATTAAATTAATTATTGTTTATCTATATCGTCTGTATCTCTTGTTCGTTAAAGAAAAATATTGATAATATTCTAGAATTTGAATTACGTAATAAATCTTTTTTCTCTTCTTTCAACTTGGAAGAAATGTAGTTGGCCAAATCGACGTCATTAAATTCATTAAGCTTAGTACTCATCGCTTCTCTCATTTTCTTTTGAACACGGAACTGTTTCTATAAATTGAAAAGGAAATTAATAATGATTAATAAATTATAATTTGATATAAATTATAAATTATGCGAATTGATAAATTATAAACTAAAGTTTGTATTTTGGTAGATATTAAAACTAAAATACATTATTTATGATTTACTTCGTTTTTCGTATTAAGAGTTAAAGCAGGGCGAGAAGGATTAAATTTTCTGTCTCGGCGGAAATATGCTTTAGATTCATCGCTGAATCCTCCACTCGAGAGTTCACTGTCTTCTATTTTGAACTTCTTTCCCCTGTCTTTTGCCTTTTCTCGATCGCGTTCCTCGTCAGATTTAGAGGGAGAATAAGTCAATGCTCCTCTGTTGCCTCGCTTGCGAGGCATTATGTGTGCAATCGGGTAAGTTTCAATTCCCCGATCATTGAGTCCAATGCAATTTATAGAATCGTCTACATCGACTCCTTTCATTAAATCTGCAATTTTAAAATTCAATGGTTACAATTACAATTACAATAGACAAAGGTCTCAATCTTTTCAATACAAGAAAAAGGCACTAAATGAAATGAAAACGGATGAACAAAATAACAAAATAAGAAACGATAAGAATAACATCAATGAACGAAGTTTTAACCAACTATCTAAAATTTAATATAAAATGCTCAAGTAAATGTAAAATGTAAATGTAAAATGCATATAATTAATTTGTTACCAGACATGTGCTCTTCTTGAATGACCTGACCCCAGATGTTGTTGACCTTCTTTTTCTTTTCAACATATGCGGAAGCCGCTGTCTTAAATTCTGCTTCTTGAGGTTTGTGCTCGTCGATTGTCATTGGAGTTGGTTCATCCGGGAGAGTCATTCGCTTACGCTTCCAATCAATTTCATTGTCGCTGTCGACCTCGCTGCTACTGCTGTTACTCGAATCATCGCTACTTCCGTTATTCATCTGATAATAATTTTAAAGAAACATCAAGAGGTTAATGCTTAAATGAAAATGAATCAAATATCGTTTTTATAATGTTATATAAGTTTAAAATATGGAATCTTGAATTTTATCTTAGCAAATGAGACAATCGAAAAAGTTTTTACCTTTAGCAAGTTTAATTGTCAATTATTTGTAAAAATCATTAACAGATGAGACGAAGAACGAACAGTAGAGAAAATGAGAAAACGGAAAACGAAAACGGAACGGAGAGAAAAAGATTCTGCTTTCAAGTGCTTTCTGCTTTGCTTTTGCGACAATGAAAATCCCAGAATTCGCGATTTGAAGTTCAAAATTTAGGCACATATAAGAAAGATGTCGCTTGAAAGCAAAACGTTCAATTTCGCGAGTTGGCTTTTTGCTTTGATTTGCATAAAAAGGTAAAAGAAATGTAAAAGGTGTGTTTATTGGTGGTGTGTGATTAGAGGCAGGTGAAGGAATTCCATACGTGAATTCCTGAGTCCCATGCCTTGATTGTAGGTGAAGGTGGTGTTGATCTTGAGAAGTTGTTGTGAATCTTTCGACCCACCGACTCGTTGGAGCCTCTTCATCAGGGAGACACCCATATCCAATGTCAGCTCATTTATTATTCAACCCTTAAATTTCATAGATCATCACTTATTATATAAAAACCCATAAGGTTCCATCTCTCCACTAAGAGAACGATAATAATAAAAAAATCTTTCCTCCTCATCTGATCTCATATTTTTCAAAGCTAAATTGAGTGATGTAATTAAAGGATTGGGTGAGCTGACATTGAACTTTATTTCTCTTCTTCTTATGAGGAATGCCAATTGCGGTGTTCATAACCTGTTTGTGTAGGATCCAAGAGTCGTCGTTCAATTCATCCTTAAAGGTGATTCTATGGATTATGTGCATTTTTTAACCCAATTCATTCAAGGAGTCAAAAGAGGAAAATCCGTGAAGGAATTAGCAATGAAATGAATGGGCGATTTTAATTGGGAAAGAATATGAACAATTAACTTGCAATAAAAGGATCGAATGGATTGAACGAAGGTTTTAAATTTTTATTCGCTTCAAATCCTTATTTCGAAAAAAGTGCAAAAATGCAATAGTTCGAGGTAAGTGATGCTTTGAAAGCAATTAGCGTAATTGTGCCATGTATTGAAACATGTCTTACATAGAAGATTACAGGTGTTTGAAATGGAGTAAAAAATAATTCAAATATCATTGAGTTTATTATTATATCAAAATTGTTTATTTTTCTTATTAATGTCTTTTGATTCGAGTAGAACTCATTGTCAATAACATACAAATATATTAATAATTTTATATATATAAAACAAAGTAAAATAGCTAGTTAATGAAGTATCAGTATTACAATATGCCTATACTGATATAAAATATTTTACTTGAAGATGAAGATATTTCTAAAAGAAGATTTGGAGAAAAACTTGAAGAAAAAAAATAGAATATTGGCATATTAAATTGGTAAATAAAATTAATGTAAATGTGATCGACATTGATCTGCTAAACTAATACATTTTAAAATCAACATGAACGTATATAATCTTATTATAATATTTATAGTAAAGAGGAATTAAAAGTTTGAGATAATGGAACTTCGTCGCGGTTCGGCTCTTAGGTTCCTTCACTATTATATAGTAGCTATATAGCTAGTTAGAGTTTCAATTTTTGCACACCTTTTATCAAATTTCATTGTTGCATCATATTGAACGACTCACGTTTCACCATATCTTACAACAACACAAAAGAGAGTTTAATTTTAAAGGGTAAATTCCTTTGTATAATTATTCCTTTCCTTTAATCTTATTTACTTATCAATGGCTTTCCTCGCCACACGCGGCTTAACTCCCATGCTACTTAACAATCATTTTTAAACACATCTTACTTTCAATGTCTCTGCACTAAAGATATTTATGGGGAACATTTGATAGTTATTAAATACTAATATACAGATAGTTATTATATTTGTAAAGTATTTCTGTAGGTTGTTAAATCAAGTTATTTACCTATTATTATGTAGTTGGTTTTTATTAGCGAAAGAAAAGGATGAAAGATATAAAGGTGTTGAATAGTAAAATAAAAGATATAATAGTATAAGATAATAATAAAGTGAATATTATTTATTATTCCTTATACAATAAATCTCATTGAAGAAAGAAGGTAATAAAAAATAAAGGGAGGTATAATAGGAATTAACAGAACAACAGTGACGATGATTGTCATTTCACTTCGAAACCCTTGAAAATCCCCAATTGATGATTTCGTCTCCAATTAACCGTGAGAGTCCAACTTGGCCTTTCAGACTCAAGCTCAGCCTCCACACGTGACAAGGGAAGAAAGAAACCATTTGTCAAATGGCATGGGAAAAAAGACACACGGACAGTTCGGGCATTAAAAATCGAAGTACGAACGAACGTGGGATTGTAATTAGTTAATTAGCTAATTAGAAAGTACATTTATAGAATATATATATATATAAAATATGTATTTGGTAAAAGGGACGAGAGATTGAGCAAAGGTAGGAATCAAACAGAGCCAAAGAACTTTTCTCCTCTTGTGTACAAAAGACTGAGAGCGACGAGGACGCCGAGGAAAGCCGCCAAAAAAAGGAACATCCCAAATAGACGACAAACACAGCGACGTTTCTTCCCAACTTCCACTTTCCGCATCGCCACGTCCAGCCGAGCACCTTCGATAGTAAAATCTGGAGAACTCTTCAACACATAAAAAAATACATTAGCAGAGTACAAATTAATTATCGACAATTTACTTTTTTCATGTTTGCATGATCCTTCACTTCTTTTCCTTTCATTACACTTGCATACTTGCACCACAATTAATTTTTATTAATTATTTAATCATCAAATCATATATTAATATTTAATCAAGATCAAGATCCATATAATGCTTTTATATTACATTATTAATTCAATAAAGATTAAAAACAAGGTTAGTCGGTTATAAAATCTCCCTTTTAATAATAAAAAATTAATGATCAAAATATGAGTGTGCACTTGTGAGCAATGGCTAATAACATCATTACTGGCACAGTAGCACATGAATTGAGAATAAAATTGCAATTATTTAATTATAAGTAGGAATCAAATAGATCGCTGTTTGAATGTCCCATTGGCTCATTAGCCAGTTCTCTTAATGGGGATTTCAATATAAATTTGTATGGTTTGGGATGATTGGACATTCATGTGTAAAGGTGAGGCCAACGAGGGAATCCGAGGGCGATGACGATCAATGAAAACACGTCTACAACTGACGAACATGTACGAATCTCATCATGACCACCTCACGTGTCACATCACTACCAAGTTTTATATATATATGCGTGAACGAGGCTCACCTTACGTGTTATTAAATTTGATGGGATTAGCGATGCGTACCTGAGCGTGTGGATATTATTACGAGCTGGCCTTTACTACACTCACACAGAATTCATATTTATTCATTTTTTTCAATTTAACTGTCTAACTGCCATGGGTGCTTTAAAAGGGGAGACCAACGAGGCTCGTGGCTTCTCATCTTCCACCAATTGCCCTTCAGTAGGTTTGACCTTTGGCCCACCGCCACCCTTTCGGGTTTAAGGCACTTTGAGCGTAAGTAAGGAGAAGCTCGTGGCTGATGTTCAACATAGCAGAAATTCATTTTCTCAATATTATAAATTCCTCTTTTATCCTTCAACATCTTCATCGTGAGCAGTCCATTCAGACATGACACACATTTGTCAAGGACGCTTCTCGAAATGTCATCTTTATATGCACTGGAGAAGTGGGAGAATTTAAAAATAATTGAATAAACAACCTTCTGGTACTTCCTGCGTCATCGCCGGATTCGTCTTTAATAAGTACATAAGTGAATCAACATTTATAAATAAAACGATTCATGTAAATGTATGGTAAATACTGTCATTTGGAGCAAAAACTGTGATTTGAAGAAGAGGGAGAGTTTTGAACGAAAGGAGGAAGTTGGAGAAGAATGGGAAATGTTGAGGAATTGTCGGTGAAAAACAGTTAGGAAATAAAAACTCTTTACAAATTATACACCTTTACAAGATTATAAAAAGAGATAATAAGAGTATAATAATAAGTGAGATCTTTCATGAACATGCACAAACACATATCCTGCTACTCGTACTGCATGAATCATATATTTTTCCCTCACATTAAAAATACCTTTGTTTTGTATGATTTCCCTGCCACATTCACATGAGTTGTATTTTTGCATTCCGCTATTAATTTTCATACCACACATGTAATGTAAGTAATTGTAGTTGTGATGAATTCATTCATTCATCACTTCATTGTTTGGAGTCATGAAAAAGGATTTAATTTTTTCCCCATCTTAATCATGCTCAAAGGGATAGGAGCGTGTTAAGCTTATATTAAGAGGTATATTATATGTAAATGTAAAGTAACTGAAAGCTCCTTCATTTTTCACACCAAAATCATAACGTTTAAAAAGATTAATTAATTGTGTGCTTGTGAATTGTGTGGGATTTCAAGTTCGGTGTTGATAGAAGGTCTCGGCCATTTCTCAATCCTAACCAAAAGAAGGAAATGAATGTTAAAAGTGAACGTACAATATGAGCATCGTGATTTGGATGGAATGGAAACCCGCTGCCTTTCCCGCTCCCACGTTTCTCCTTCTTCTGGAGGGAATCCCAATGTTGAGCTTTGTTCCTTGGCCCGAATCCGTCCTCTTCGATCCCTACAACGGTGAACTCCGGCGAGTCCCGAACGACTGACCCAGAGATGATGGCTTCTCTCAACGGCGGCGGAACTCGAGACAAATCAACGACGACATTTTCGCGGTCTCCGCTCACGATCATCACCTTACGCTGCTTATCTCCGTCACTCCCACTTCCCCCAGCCTAAACAAAATAAAATAACATGAGTTCCTCATGCCCATAATATTAAAATTAAGATTTTAACATATTAGTTAAGTATATCCTAATAAAACCTACCCAGAGGACAATTAATTATATCGTAAAAGGAAGATGAAAATGAAATGACAACTGAGAAATACAGGAATTAATTATCCAAACACGTACTTATGGTCATAATAATTAAATTGTAATGAACAATAGGCATTTAACATATTGGTTCAACCCTCGTATTTATCATGCGTGAAAGAAAAACTAACTTAAATATTGAGCTGACTTTGAAATGCATCCATAAAGTTTGACCAACAAAAAATAAAATCTCTTGAGGTGGAAAAAATATGAATTCATTAGAATATTCATCCCTACACGGTAGTGGATTTTTCATTTGGGCTCTGGAGGAGTCGCAAGGTGATTCCGTAATTTGGACCAAATGACTCGATTCTCCACTCACAGTCAGCTCCTTTTTTAATATAAAAAAGGCATGGAAAAAGACAATAGGATCTGGAAGTGATATCACTCCTTGACGCTCAAAACATAACATATGAGTAATTTTATGAGAGATGAAGTGGTAAACAATTGTTCTCTAACTTCTCCAACATAAATTAACCAGCTGCTAATAAACAATGTAAAGTAAACCACTGAGAGTTTTTAAATAACTGGAACTTTTGTGCCGAGAAAAACATGATAATAAATCTCATTGGACATTTGCTCTCGTCGTGTGGTAAAACCTTCAAAGGAATTCCATCTTTGACTATGAGACATTTGCTATAAAAACGAATAATATCTTTCTGGGCAATAAGGTGTGTTTTTTCTTCATCTCTTCATTATCAAGGTGAAGTGGATCTGAATGTGAACTGCATGATAAATACCATAAGGCTCCTTCCAATCTCATTCATTTTTATAAAGAAAAATAATTTTATCTCTTTACAATTTTAAAGTGTATGATCAATTTACGATTATCATTCTCATTTGCATATTCCTTTAATTTCCATTTTATGCGTATGCAATTAATTGCATTTTTCAAGTTTCATCTATACAAATGTCAAGATTTTTTATCTTTTATAACTGCAATTTATATGCTCAAATAAATACTTGTTTACATTTATACATATATATGAATATTGTACCCATTACAAGTACAAATAAATACTTATTTATATTTTATACATTCGTTGGTATGTTAGTCATACTCTGCTGTACAAAGATAAATACATAATTGGCAATCTTTTTTGTTATAAGAAAAGCTATTAATGATGCTGATTTTAATCATGAGAATTGATTTCAATATAAAAAATAAAGATCGAATTTCTTCTCTACTGGAGAAATTAATCTGATGAATAATTTGAATAAATTAATACGATATTTGCATATAATAAGTATAAATGATTTTTTAATTAAGTTCAATCCCATGTTTTGTATAACGGTATATAAGTAATCTTAATAATAATAAAAACTACACGAATGCAATTATCAGTACTTTTAACCTTTTTAATCATCTTGGTTTAATGATTAAAACAAATAACTTGTGAATAAATAATTTATGTTCATGTAAATAAATACAAAATGGTATGTACTAAATGGAAAGACATTGTGTATATTTCTATGAATAATTGAACGGTCTTAATTGATGTTTGGATTTTAAAGACGCTTACCGGATCGGAGGAATTTCCGGAGTCGGAGTCATCGTAGTGATGGATGTGATAAAGCGGCACCTGCAGAGACTCATTAGAGTGCTGTGAGGGAGCGTCAGAGAGATCGGAGAGGTCGGAGAGTCTCCGGTAAAAAGACTCGTGGTCGGGGTACGGATCGAAGAACCCAGCAGCAGCCATGGCCACTGACGGCCGAAAGCTGAGTGGCGCTTCTTCACGTCGCCCACTCACCCAACTCACCTCAGACTCGTCGTCTTGGCCTTTACTCCCGACACTCGCCTTGACACACACTGGCTCCACCCGCACCACCTCCCACTCATCCCCTGCTCCACTCGAACCTGCAAACCACACACATCATCCCCTCGTTCATCACATACACCATTGATGTATATCAGAGTTAGCTAACAGCCTTCGGTCTCAAGCAGTAAGCAGGTAAAAAACGAAGGTAACGTTTCCAGGTGAGCCTTGAAATCCCTCCACGGACTTTTTTGCGCTCCTCCGAGCATCCAACGGCTCTTTTGTCAACAAGCGATCTCCGTCGGCCAAACTCACGTTCCACTCAAACATCCACGACATTGAGATTTTTTACCCAAAAACCCATTTCCTACATCAGTGGTGATTGGGATCATTTCATATCTCCCCCCACTCCAATTCATTTACTCTCATTATCCTGAGAACATTCCTAAGAAAAATATATGTACCATACTCCTTTTACTTTTTAATATGCTAAATATTCATACTACCAATAAGAACCCTCTCACTCACGCCAATTCCCTTAAAGATCCAATCTATGTTTATCTGAATGAGTGTTGTAGGGAAAAACAAAAAAAACATTTTGGCTTATTAAGAAGATAGTACAAATATTCAATCACATCCTCGTACTGTTTAAATTACGGATAATTATACTCTTTATGCAAAAAAGTGAATGCAACGTTGCACTCAATATCAATTAACGACTTAAAGAGATAACGTAAAGTAATGGATGATAAGCATAAATTATTGCAATGTTGAGCTTTTAGAAAGAAATGATGAAACTGACAATACAAGTTAGCGAAAATAGTTTTTTACAATTTAATTTCTGTTCCTGAACACTTTTTACTTGTATCAATATCTACATAAATACATTAAGTAGTATAGTATATCACAATGTAACTGACAATGAGTGGCAATATATTTAATAAGTAGCAATGCAAGAATCAAGAGATATAAATGTGATTGCAAGAATAAAAAAAGCAATAAATGTAATTAATTACTGCCTTTGGTGGGTTTTACCGCCCAGTGTACAACACCATACATTTTACTACTTAATAGGCCAGAGAGGAAAATGGAGCATAAATTACGCGCATCGGCTCGAAACGACAGAAAGAAAATGAATGTTGTGCGTGTTGAGATTAATACAAATCCTAACCTTTTTTGAATGTCTTTGCTTGAAGGGGCATCGACGAAGTTGAAGCGCACGCATAAGTGTCGGCAATCCCACCAAAAGGTGATGAAAGTCGTCCACTCGCTCCGCTCCTCGACCGCTGCAAAATCCCAACTTCCTTCGGCTCTTCTTCAACAATGGGTGTGGAAGATCGGGACGCTACTTGTTTCACTGGCCCATTCTTTCGAAGGGACGAGGAAAAAGCGGCCAGTTCCGAATCCTTCGCTTTCCGTTCTCCCATCTCCAACCGTCTCTTCATTTGGGTCGTCATGAGCAAAAGAGAATCTGTGACTATTGAATCTCCTTCGTGTGGCTTCCGTCGCTCCACGAGCTCAACTTTCTCGGAAAAGGTGACGGAAGGTTTGCGGGTTACGCGAAGACCGGGCGGTTTCTTTGGCGGAGCAGGTTTTGGACCGATTCGGATTGACTGGACGAATCGGGGATCTTTGTGGAGGATCATGGCCGCTGGACCAACGGCATCTCGAGTTGGAATCGACACCCTGCTCCCATTTGACCCCTCTCTCAGTTGAGTGGGAACGGAGAGGGCAATGGATTTAACGTAGTTTGGATTCTGCTCGAGGATGTTGAGAACAGGGCGGCCGTCCGGTCCTAAAAGTTGAGCTTCTTGAGTAATTAACATGTCGGTAGAGTCTGAAAAGATTTGAGGTCTTTTTTGAAGAATTGGCAGACGCGTTGGAGATGCCGACGGCGCCGATTGTTCCGAATTCCCCGAAAGCCCCGCGTCGTCGTCGCTTGGACCCGAATCATAGCCAGAACTACCTGAAGTAATCCCGGGTGAAAAGGGGATTTTTGGTACATCTTCTTCTTCAAACAGAGGATTAACTCTGTATTTAATAAGAAAGATTTATATTACATTTATTTTTTAATTTGAATTAGTGTGCCGTTTAATTATAAAAAAATATTAGTTAATAATAAATGTACAACTTATGTTTTTATAGAATTGAGTCTAGACGCTTGTTTAATAAATTAATAATCATCAAAAATAATGGAAGTGTTAAAAAAAATTAAGCAAAAGTATAACCTGCTGACGGCGTAGATTTCATTGTTCTTTTGCAATTTTTTAATATTTCTACTATTTTGAATGGCGATTGTGGCTAAGGGGTCGTCGGTGATTTTGTCCCGACACCCCGGCTTCGTTTTTAGCCACTTTAACATCCTTCTTCATCTCCACCGCCCTAAAAAAATTTCACACTTCATTTCATACATCATACCATATACTTATTTATGATTGTCCAAGTAAAAATAGTTATCTTAATGGACACGTTTAAGAGGAAAAACTCAATTTCTCCAGTTTGATCTCGAATGGAACTTAAAAAAAAGGTGAATCAAATGACTCAAAATGGTCAAAGTCGCGACAGCAAGGCGAAAATAAGGAAAACTTTTTTTTATTTCAGTCATTTGCCAGTCATTAAAAATGAGTTGAATTTCCAGTTTGAGTCCTTCATGAAGATTTAATGGGAAAGGAATCACGAAATTTTGTTCATTGTAGTCATTCGATTCGGTTTCTCTTATGCAACAGTTTTTCCTCTCTCTTCCACTCGACCTGAAAATGAGGACGGAACGACGACGACCACAAAGCCCCTCAAAATCAAACCCCCACTTTCATCCGCCTTTGATTATTCGTTGGTTTCCATTTTCATGTAATAGGAAATTAAGGATAGACAAATTGAACATACGACAGGTCAAATGATTGGAGGTTAATTTGAAAGGAATTTGACCTTTGCGGTGGCTCACCAACTTCTCCAATACATTCTTGAGGACGTGAGACATGACTGACTCGGTTTATTATGCAGAAAAATATATTCATTTCACTCAAATTTAAAGAGAATGATAAAGTATGGAAGTTAATTGAGCATTTAGTTAGCAGAGGCTATTGTATAGAGATGTATTATAAGTATGTGTATGTGGTGTGGGGGTTTATGGGGAAGGTCGACGAGTGTCGCGGAGAAGTAATTGGATAAATGCATTTAAGAATAAAAATAATTTATATATTATTATTAGTTAGTGTGAATGTAAACGTCCTTCCAAGAAATATACAAAAATTTGTGCCGAATCAAAGTCACATGAATGTTATTCACTTGAATGTCATGAATTTGAACATGGATGTGAGGCCATGTGTGGCCAATGAGCCGAAACCCATCTTCAGCTCCACCAGGTAGAGGACTTGAATTATTTATGTGACGACTTTTGGCCGTTTCCTTTTGATTGCGCCCGTAAACCTTGGCTCAACCTCCGTGAGACGTCACAACACTAGGTTAGTCTTGTAAATAATATTAACTTTAACCGCCATCGGAGAACAATGGTTACTCAGTGAGTATTACGTGCATATGATTATTATACAATCTGAACCATCTCGTCGTAACAGTCATAATATGCAGAATGAATCTTTCCAAATTCAAGGAATCATTGACTCATTTAGGATTTACAGGAACGTTCAAAGATCTTTGACTCATGAGCAAACTTTCCGGATAATGATGTCCTTGTGTACTTTGCATAAATCTCATTTAACTATGTATTAGCCAAAGGTTGACTATTTGTAATAAAATCATATTTTCAATTTATTGGTTATTTGAGAAAAAATGTTACATTATTAAAGAATAGAATGATGAGTGATGATAGGTATTGAATTGAAAGTATATTGTGTTTATTAAATATTACTACAGCATATTTTATTTACTTAAACTATGTATTTTGTTGTAAATCATCAAAGGGTATAATGATTTCCAATTCACGACAGTAATTGTAAACAAGCAATCGTGCCTAGTTTACTCATGTTAAACAAAAGTTAATTGAGTAATTAAATGTTAGCTAATTCCATTTATAAATTATTCAAAAAATTAAGAAAACCCTTTGAATAAGAATTTTCCAATTTATAAGAAATTGATACTGATTCAATTAAAGAACTTGTGAAATTGTGTTTATTTACTTAAATGCAATTATACGGATTTAGAAATGGAATTTGAAGTTTGAAGGAGCATTTAAATTGAATAGAAGAAAGACACGAAATGTACGCGTACCCCTAATTGTGAAAACCATTTGTTGATCCAATGGCATTGCCGACTTAAAGACAAATGAGAGACAATCAATGGAGAATGAGTTGGAAACGGAAAGTTGTGCCTTTGTGAAGGAAATGGAAAGCAAGGAAGGAATGTAAAATTCGTGGGTCGTAAAGATCCGATGAGAATCCTTCATTTAAATAACAATTAGGTGTAAGGAACAGAATGAGAAACCGAGAGTTGTTTAGTAAAACAAAGGAAGATCCGCTCCAGTAATGACGATGGTTAGATGAATGGGGGACATCGCAATACTGTCCCACGACCTACGACCTCATTACACCTAGACTTGAAGCAAGTAACGAGCCCCGACCTCCAAGGAGTTTCAGGGAAATGAAGAATCAACGTCTTTACCATAAGTACGATAGAGAAAGTTCAAGGGCGGCTTCAATGGTCACCCATCCTACAAATGACTTCACCCCTCAACCACAACGGAAAAGACGTTCGACGGAGCTCAATTAATAATCATTATCATTTCAAGACCCCATCCGCATACGACTCTCAATTGCCACACTCAATTCTCAGGATAAACTCTCTTTATTATTTAATACCTTTCATCCATTATGATAGATGAACTGAGGAATAATTGGATTTCTGAATAAAAAAGCTCCATTACTCAAAATGACTTATCATGTCAAATTGACAGAGGCACAATTGGCTCTTCAGAGAATAAATGTGAGGGGTTTATAAATGAGTTGGAGAAAAACAGTTTGCGAAAACATGAGAACGGCAAGGCTTTGCATATTTTAATTAATTTGAGTTTAATCTTTCACGCTCATACATAATGCGAAAATTGCATTAAAATATTCATAGTTTTACAGAAATGCAATTTTTAATTTACAATTTTTATATCCATTATGCATATTCGCATTATCTCTCTTTTATCAATCTTGGGTTGCAATAATATGGGCCTCTGATCATGTTCTCATTTTTAGTTTAATGTTCCTTGAAAATGAGATATGAGTTAATGGACCTCTCTGCATCTCTAATTGTGATTGTGACTATTTGCAGAGCGTGTGGACTATGAGGAATCAACACGAACTTCTAAAACCTGACACAAAGTGTTCGTAAAAGGCTCACAAAGGGCCAACTTGAACGATGAACATTCGAGAACATTTGCCTACTTCACACACGTAATTTTATTATTTGCACTCTCAAGGAACAGCAATTCTTTGCCCATTTTGCTACTCCTCTTGTTGTATCCCCTTTACGATCATCGTGTTCGTGAGTTGCTGAGGAATTCATCGCGGATGGTCATAGGGAAGAATGTTTGAGAAATGGATGGAAAAGTTGACCATGACACTCTTCAAAAAGCTTCACGTCCGGCCACGAAATCCAAACTTGCATCTTGAGCTAACGAACGCTAACTTTTTTTACTTAACTACCCTTTAACTTGTAATATAACTATTTTACACATTTAACATACCATATATGCAAATATAACAGAATAACATTGCATATTAATAAATATATCCACTTCAATATAAATTACTCTACTGTAGTTACGTAGCTATTTAGCTATACAGGTATGTAACATATATGTATGTACAGATACTAGCAGTATATCTAAGATTGTTCATCATGTGCAAATGCAGCGTTTTTATGTTGTTTTGTCATTTGTCCCTATATGGTAAGATTTAAGGACGAAACTTTTGCTCATCTCCTTCAAATGTTCAATGTTCGTTTGTTGAGTGTGGTTAAGACTTTTCTGACTTTGTTGGCAGTCCCGTTCATTTGCTACACACACACCTTTGCTTACATCCCCAAACCTATATGTAAGTAATGTTGAGTCTGGTGGCGGAACGGGCCGGTCTGCCTCCCATTGGGGTCGCGTGGCTCAAAAACAAAAGTGTAGGGAGATGTTGGCTAATCGGTCGTTTAGGAGTTTCTCTTGGCCACGAGGTCCGGCCGTTCTGGTCCTCAGACCCTAATAGTGAGAACATCACTCACCCCCATTAAATTCTCTAATAAATTGAGATGATCTCTCGGTTAACCTACACAACTCCTAATTAATACATTTTACACTTAAATGGGACTCGCCCACTTCTTCAAAAACTCTCTAATAAATTACGTCTACATCATAGTTTTTATTACACATATTACTACCTACAAACTATAATATTACAACCAGCATACATATTTGATAGACTTTCGATACTGGTTGAACAAGATATATTACTAATAGGATTAGGTGCTAATAATGTAGGTTTAAGACCTTTGAGCATCGCGAGAGAGTTCCGTTTTTAGTTTGTATAGCAAATCCGTTTCTCCGCAATTATCTTTTAAATGCTCGCCCGCTCACGCACTCGAGGAAGAAAATGAAATTGAGGAGGAGAGTGAAAAAAAGCTCCTTTTTAATTATTATTGATTGTTGCAATCTCAAAAGAGAAAAAAGACGAGCTCATTTTTGAATTTTTATTATACATTTAATTGGGATGGAGAGTCAAATGGTGATTGAGAGCTGAAGGTCAACAATAAAATTATTCATCACACCTTCTTGAACAATCACGAAATGAAATAATTCCTTGTGGCTTCCGACTCCATTTGATATCATTCCCTCTCTGTATATGATTCATTTCCCCTCTTTTTACTTCATTGTTGAGAGCACTTGAAAGATTTGAGCCCCAGAATGCCAATGTTTGATATTGCTAATTGTTGTTCAGTCGACTACGTTGAGTTTGGGCGTTGTGTCCATTTATTGGACACGGAAAACAATACTTGCACCATCACCTTTAATTGCTATCGCTGATACCTTAACTATTAAACTGAATTTCTTATGTATTTAATTGCATTCGTTTATGGTTAAAATGCTTAAGTTATTTGCTGATTATTATGAGCCAAATTGCTCCTTTTCTTGCACATTCCCACAAAAAATTGTTCTAGTCAAATATAATGCTCAGGTGTAAAACGTTTTTGCACTTTTTCCCCATTTGCTAATTACAGGGACGGAGTGTGCTGTACGGCGTTTAAACGCCTGTTCTTTTTGTCTCCCTTTCAGTAATTTATGCTTTTCTCATTTTATAATTTTCAATTTGATGTCAGTTAAGATACAAAAGTGTTTAGTATAACTGTCCTACTCTTACTTATTTTTGAAGCTAAAAAATCCTTGCGCAAACGTTAATTCATTGTATGTGTTTGAGTTGATTGCTTTATATAAAACATGACATTATAATTGAGGGTTAAGCAAGAGTCATAAATATTAAATTGCTATTAAAAAGCGACATAATTGATATTTTTATTTAAATGAGAATGCATAAAGATGATAGATTCCTCTTTAATTGGATAGGCAAACAAATACATAAAAACCAACATTTGGAGTGTCTACCTTCAATTAAGTGTCCAAATGTCTCGAGGATATCTTTCTCAAGTCTTATGTACATACTTATGCTTTTATCCTAGTGTGTTTAGCCCAACTATTATATTTGGGGAACAATGGGCTCTCTGTGTTGATCCTGTGCATATGAAATGAAATATAATAGAAATATGATGAGGAATTTGGGAAATGATGAGAGGTCATTGGACGTGTGTGTTGAGTAAGAATAATAAAAGAATACAAAGTTAGGGTTACCTCTCGTAGTAGGGCGTTATTGTTCCTGCTCGCCTCTATTGTGATCCTTTCATAATTGATAAAGGTCGAAGATGATTGTCGGAGATTAAGACGGCGGCGCGTTCTCGTCTTGCGTTCTCCAATACAACTGAGTGAATGATAGGATTAGCTCAGTTTCCCTCTTGGTCCTCCTTTCCCCCAAAATCCGAGGTCCGTGACGACGCCCCCGCGTTGGGTACAGATGTTCTCCCCCCGCAGGGAGTCCAGGGAACCTCAAGGCCTCGGTCATGGCGCTCATCTACCTATTATTGGATTACCAATACGGAATTCCCAATCATTGTCAATGAGATCAATTCTCATCGACTCATCAATGAATCGTGATTCTTTTGATTGTCTCCTCGTCTCGACCAAAAACTCACAATGTCTATTATGACTCTGACTCATTTCATTCTTGTTTACCATTCTTGTTTCATTTAATATGAAGCATATAATACGTAGTAATATATGGACAATATTTGTAGTAATATTTATAATACATCCTGTATATCCTGTAAGCAAACTTATACATACCCACTCTTTTCATGTTTACTAACTCAGTTTACAAATTACTACCCTACTAATATTTTAAAAGTAAATAAGAGTAATCCAAAATGAGACAAGTGTATATATAATACATATATATATTTATTAATATTTTCTTTTTGGTAATAATATCTGACTAAATTCAACTTGAGAATTTTTAACAATAATTAAATATATTTGTAAACGGGTAATATTTATAAAATAATGAAACTACTATACGCACTTTTACAAATAGATAGTCAGGTAAGAATTCTTTATTCTCAAAGTTCCCAACTTGAAAAATTATTTTTAATACGAAGGCGTAAATGGGAAATTTAACCCATTTTCATTTTCTTAGAATTTATTCAAATCTCCTTTAAAAATAAAATGTTTACAATTTGCGGGTTTGTTGATAATTGAGTTGATTTGAAAGCTTACTATCTCACTTATTCATTAGTCAAATAAAGTTTTGTTTATACTCTTAAAATCTAATAAATATACAAATAATCCCACATTGCAGTATAGGCGATCAAAAGATAAAATTATAAGTACCTTACATCTCACATGAAATAATAAGACATTATTATTCATTTCTTTTTAATAATACATATTATACTTATTGAAAAAAGAAAAAAACGTGTTTGATTTTTAGTAAGATAATATTTTGTGAGTTGGACAGTTCACGATAGCAGCCGAGTTTATGTTTTCCTGTGGCGTACAAGATCTGGATGTAAACAGCTGAGTTCCTTTACATATGAGAATCTTGTAAGAAGGAAATCAAAGAGATCATAGGAGAGATAATATACAAGAGATGGAGAAATGATTTCGTGCGGAAAGTGAAGTTATTATTTAACGATTGAGGAATGAGAGATTTAAAATGTGGATAATAATATGAGTCTTATATGGCTATGTACGTGTGGAATGAACCGTAAAAATGTTCCTTTTTTCCAAATACGTCTCTTGAGTAGTGAGATCTCTTGATGGGTCTTGAGGTGTTTTTCGTTCCATTGGTTTTTTAAGCGTTGGATGAATCTTCATTTCGTCACCGTTTCGCTTTTCTCTCCTCTTTCCAAATGCCCCACTTCCACTTTTAAATGAAAAGAAATGGGCGGAGATGGGTAAAAAGGCTTTTATTGAGTTTCATTTGTACAGCGGGGACCCCGCAAGATTTCACAGGCGCGAATAAATATAAAAAACTACTTTTAACATACACAGGTATATAAATATGATGATGATGATGATTATAGGAATGGTAGCAGTAGCAGCTCGGTTGTATTATATTATTTCAATATAATAAATATAATGAAGGTGATTGGAAGTAGGAAGAGAAATTCATCGCCACACACACACGCTTTAAATATACAATCCTTTAAAGACCATTCTCCGCGCTTTGGCTTCAATTCTTGCGAAGGAATAAGAGATCAATGGAAAATAATAATAATAAAAAGATGAACAACATTGAGTGTTAGTTTTTGGGAAAATGATCAGACAAGGACTCCTGATGTAATTGAACCACCATAGATTTCTTTCTCGCCTTCTTCTCCTACATCGAGTCCTTCGTTGTCAACTCCTCTCCTACAATTTAATTGTCATTACAATCAGTCTGATTGCACATCAATATCTTTAATGTTAAATCTTAAAATATAATTAGTCAAGACGTACAGTCTATTTAAGTTCTACTCATCGTAATAGGCGAAACTGACGAGTCCAACACCCAGAAGAGAAAGCAATGAAGAGGTTAAAAAGAAGATGATTAATTGAAAGTTGAAACGAAGATTCATTATTGAGACAATATTTGTAAAAATTCTCACTCTTCTGCATCTCCTTCGTCTGGGAGTTCGTGGAGTGGAGAGATTGGAGATTCGGGTTGGCGAGTGAAGTAAGTTCCAACATGAGGAGTGCTATGATCATTTGGACTCATCCCTCCAATCACTACGCTGCTCCCACTAAGATCATTAGCTGGTTCTGATAAAAATAATAAACAATGATCAATTGATATTTCTATACAAAAGTTGAATCATTAAAGATCTTTAAACACTTAATAAAGATTAAATGATTAGGTAGATTTCAATTTTTTGCTTATTTACTATTATTGTACAGTTGTAGTAATAAAATTGAATGACAAAAGTAGAGCGTTTTATAATGAAGACCAACTGTTTGCAACAGAGAGTGAAAAAATTTCCTTTGAGATCACCCCATGTGTAATAATATGGAAATGCAATAAAGAAGGTAAATATTATTATGCCTTTATTGTGACTCCTGCCATTTATCGAAGATGACAAACCATGAAATGAGATTTGTTCAAAAGTAAAGAGAGTCGAGCCTATTAGAAACTCATAAGTCATCTTCACATGCAAAGTCCGTTCAAAAGTCTCAAGTGCTATAATGAGTTGAATAATAGGGCAAGGACATGGAGAAAATGCAATAGAACTCCGCGTGTCTTTTCTCTCCTCTTGACGTGCAATTCAACGGTCGCCTTTTGCACGAAGATGAAAAAAGAATAATACGTACAATTATAGGATCTCCAAGTTGAGAGCAGTGTGAACTTAATTGTAATAACTCATTACGTGTATTTGTAACGCGTTAAGAGATTAAATGTGGAGTGATTGTATGAAGCCGAGGGTGGAGAATTCGCAATGTGCAACATCTCTTTCAGAATTTCTTCCTTTCCCATTGTCTCATAAATATACTTCTTAAACCTACGTTTACAATGAACCCACGTAAGCAAGTTGTTTTAATACTTTGAAATACAATGTTAATTAAAAGCATGGAAAGTTAATTGGACACATTTAATAATACATAAATTGTTTACTCATCCGGAGTGGAATAGACATATAAAACAATTAATAAAAAATATTTAATATTTTTAATAAATACTTAATATCAGTTTGTAAAATGTCCGTTTCTAAACAAAAATATTTTAATCTTATAGTCTATACATTTTAAGAAATTAGAAGACAGTCCTGGTAAGGTAGATAGATGCAATGTAAACGAACTTATTTACCATTAGTTTGATATGAAAAGTTTTGGTGGTTAATTTCATCTTTCATTTCCTTCCGATAAGAAATCGAATTTGACAGTTAGAAAGTTTTAAAGGGTTTTATTTAATTTAACGCTACTCTTTATTATTTTATTATTAATCGTGAATAAATGAGATATACGCGGTTCGAGAAGAGGATTAGCTGACTAATTCTGCTCATTGATAAAACCTACTTTCTGAAACCTACGTATAATGTAAATTTTGCATAGATGCTCAAAAGGATGCCAATTTGTAAAAGTACCTATTTATTAATTGAAATGAGTTATATATATATATATGATAACTATCAATATATATTCAACATAATGTTTGGTGATTTCGTAACAAATAAATCTGTTGTATGACATGGCTACATGTGAAGTTAAAAAATTAGATTCTTACCTTGGAATGGGAATTTCTCCGAGGAGTTCATTATATTTGAATGAAGAAAATAGGGAGATTCCTCTGGTTGTTGAACGTACTCTTGAGGGCCAGCAATCGGAGGTGAATTATTTGAATGATTACCGGGAGAATTCTCATTGTCGGACCCTGAACTTCGTCCACCGACACCGTTCCGCGCATCTAATAAAGATTTGACAAAACAGATTACAATCCTGTAATGGCCAATGTTAAAAAAACAAGCATCAAAATAAAAAGGAGCAACTGAGGGGAATCGAACTAACAAAGATGTTTTTACTAGGGGACATAAAGGTAGAAATATTCGGTGTCCAATTAGTCGAGTAGAGACGCGGCAGAGCTGGAAGCTTCGAAGAAGGGACGTTGAGGGTTGACAAGGAGGCTGAGACAATTCGTCTCTTTGGTGAAGGTGCATAAGTCGCAATGAGACGATAAGAACCTCTCCCATTAACTGCTGCTAATTCCCACACATGTCTAATATCTATTCATTCTGATCAATTGTAATCTTACCTAAGGTCCTTAAATGCGGCGTGGTGATGGCTTCTTCTTCGTCTGAAGTATGTGAAGAAGCAAGTTCCAAAGTTTGCTCTTCACCTTCAGAACTTCGCTCCTCTTCGTCTTTCCTTCTCCTTCGTCGCCCGGAATCAAACCGATCCCGGAGGAATCGACTTTCTTCCAAGTTCGGCGTATGGCCTGAGTTAAATCCATCGCTTCTGTAAGGAGAACTCGATGTTTTGGTCGTTGACCTAGAAGTCGTTGAAGCTGTTGAGACTCCAAATGAACGAGCTCCACGGAATCTTTCTCTTCTCACTTCTTCTGCTCGCACGCCTTCCTCGCTTGTCCGATAAGCTAATGCCGATCGCTGCAAAAATATAAAATTTAATTATGAAATTTAATGATATAAATAATAATAGTTTTTTAGTCATGATAATTTCTAAATATCAATGAATCTTTACCGTGATATTAGGTTGAATTTCTTCTCTTGGTCTGAATAAATTTCCAGCTCTAATAAAAAGTGACTCTTTGACTCTTTGATTCAAGATGCAATATCCTAAGGAGATGTAGAGAGCTAAAACAGTCACAGCGACTGACACTGCATACTGCCAAGTTGGATTTCGTTCATTTGCTCCTAGAAGACTCAGAGCCCAAACCATTCCACTCAAAGGAAGCATTGTTAAATCCATCCATAGGAGCGTCCTAAAACAAAACAAAATTCATTTATGTATATTGTATGTATGTATATTGTATTTCGCTCTCATATCGCTCTGACTAATATAATGATTTTACGAAATACAAAAATATTAAAGTGTACCATATGTAACTTTTAGGACTTTATACAAAACGATCTAACATTATGTATAATATGAATTCTTTAGCTTTTAATTGATCTAACCTCATATTTCCTGAATCAACCACTTGATCTTTAAAAGTGAAGGCTGCCTTTACAGCCACAAGGAAAGTTGCTAATGAGGCCAAGACAGTCAATAAAACAGGGCCAACCATTCCCCAAACGATCCCTTCATAAAGGCTCAGCCAGCAGCTGTATAAAATTTTAATTAATTTTTAAATTATTAATTCAATATATTTTCACTCTTAAGTTGTAATTTTCTCCAAGGCATGAGCTTACAAGAATTTGTTCCCATAATGGTGAGCTCTTATTCCGAGTGAGAGCGAGACGCAGAGTGCAGGGAATGCGTAGCCAATTGCAAAATAGGCAATAGCGGATCCGTGATTCACATCTCGAACTTCTGTAAATGTCCGGCAAAGATGAAGAGCCGACGACAAGAGCCAGGAAAAAGAAGCGAGCCAAAAGAAGTGAAGGCCCATGGCGATGGTTCTGCAGGGAAGTTCAGCTCCCACTAAACTCACACGTCCTTTCAATGCCACGAAGTAGAGAGCAATTGAGCAGAAGAGACAAAGTAGAAGATGTTTGTGGATGGTATTCGTCACTGTAGCTGGAATTGGGCCTTTAAGAAGTCCAAGGGCCACCAAGGCTCCAAAGATCAAAAGGAGAGAAACAGTGAATGCCACATAGGAAACGACATCTTCAAGAATCTGAAATTAATTAGTTGTTTAATTTATAATTAATTTATATTAAAATAAATTAAATCAAATATAAAAAATTAGATCCGATTGGAATCTTATCGATATGAGATTATGAGTATCAAAGTTTTACCTTGGGTCGAGGAACGTCGTCAGCATCTCCTCGTTCAATCAACACAGCAAATGTGGACAGATGAAAACAAGTACAATTGACACGAACAACTTCAACGTTCCCTACAAATGCTTCTTCCACATCAGTCCGACAGTCCCGTGCAGTCCAACCTTCTTCCTCCCAAACAACGCATTGTGGACTTGCAGCAGCAGCGTAAGTTCCCCGCATCTCCCATGTTATTCGTACTGGGGATGTTTGAGGACCGGAGCGAATTCCAACTCGACTGGCCAGAATTGAAAGTGTGAGGAGTGGAGGATAGGCGAAGAGTTCTGAATTGAAACGCCTCTCAACATCGTTTCCAAACTTTTTTGGAATTACATCCCAAAGACTTTTGTATTCAATGTAACCCACGACGGCATTACCAGCCATGTCTAAAAAGCAATCATAACATGAAATTATACTTTTATTTAGGAGTATATTTTTATTAGTTTTAAAATAAATAAAGTAGTCTATCATATTTAACGTGTGCTTATCATACCTAGTTCATTTTCCAATCCCAAGAGATCAAGAGGAATTATGAAATTTATGGGTGAAGAATATCGATTCGAATCCCAAACAATATTGTCGTATTTTGGGAATCTCACGGCTCGTTTTTTCACCCGGTTTACTTCGTAAAGATCATAACTTGATTCGATATACAAATCTTCAAAGTTCTTATCCTCATCCTCTTTCTACATTCAAAAGTATTTAAATTAAAATTAAACCACAATTAAACAATTTAAATCGAGATTTCAATAAGAAGAAGATTTAAAAAGTGAAAATCGTACCCTGGAAATTTTATCAAGTCCAAAGATAAGTTGAGGTGTAATGATTTCAAAAGGATTAGTGAAAGTGTCTTCTTGATGAATTGCCAAATGAGCCAAATAAGAATCAAACAATCTCAAAATTGCGTCAGCTCCAACTCCGAAATTGATTTCAATTTTTTGCCAATGTTCTCTCAATTCCTTGTGGGTCAATTTCCCAGCGGCAACAGCGAGATTGTTGATGAAATTTTTGTCTTGTCTATGAGACAAATTAAGTCCTTCTTCGGCCAATTCAGCATTGATGAGCCGCGTTAGAAGTCGAAGTCCAACCCAAACATCATTCCCAAATAACTCGCTCCCGTTCACTGCCTTAGATAAATCCCCAGCCAGCTTAGTTGATAAAAGTGGGGATAAAACAAGTCCACCCGATTCCAATTCTCCAACAACTTGAAGGAGCGTGAGGAAATGAGATGAAGTGCAATTGAACAAATCTGGTTGGATCCAACCGCCTTCAAGACATTCCCTCGTTCCAAGTCCAACTCCTCCAGATGGGCAATCATGAACAGCCGTCGACCCAAACTTGGTTCTTCCCCACCAAACATTTTGTGCATAAGCTCTTGGGCAACCGTCAGACACGAGTTCACAACCATTTGTTGTCACTTCTGCTAATGGATGAGTGCAAGTGTCGCATCGTGGTCCGGTCACTCCGGCTCGACATCCGCATTTCCCACCTTCTTCACATTTCTTTGTAAGAGAACCAGGAGCGTAGCAATTACACGGATGACAACTTCCAGCCCGTTCGTAATGATTTTCTCTACAGACGCATTCGCCCGTGCGTTTTCCACACTCTGGTGAATAGTTTTTATCCGCTGGGCAATTGCATGGTCCGCAGACTGGCCAACCCCACCAGGTAGATGGACAAGTTGCTTCCACATTTTCTTCACAGTTATTGCCTCGCCAATTTCGCTCATCGCACTGAAGAAAAATCAATCACAATTTAGTTAGTAAATAATCATTTAAAATATATAGTAAATAATCTTTGACATTATGATTTAAAAAATATAGAAATTATACCTTGCATGAATATTCTCTAGGAAGAGATAAGTCAATAGAACAAGTTCCATTATTTTTGCAGGGTCTCAAATCGCAAATAGGAAGACAATGAAGACCAACATAACCAGGATCGCATTCGCACTTGTGTTTTCCTCCTTCTTCAATGCAAGTTGAACGTGGTGGACAAGTTGCTCCAACACACGCTGTCGCAAGACTGCATCCTTCTCCAACATTTTTCTCACTATTAGCTTTTCTCAAGTAGCTTTTTCCGCTTCCAACTCGAACATCCTGTTTAAATAAAGAAATAAATATTAAACAATAAAACACATGAATATTGTTTTATTAGATTGAAATAGTTGATACCGAAAAACTAAAAATTTACATTCTTGTGTTTTTGTAATAATAACTAAACATGATGACTTATTTACCTGAACGCAACCACTGAATGAATTTTCTCTCTCGTTGTTTCCAACAATGACTTGGGAGACGTAAAGTCCTTGAACTTTCACTTCAAGTGGCAATGTAACTTCAAATTGTCCATAATCAAGGGAGAACCAAATTTCTGCCGTCATCCATTTCAATTCAATATTGTGCCAATGGCCGTCGTTGAGTTTTGGTAATGAAGCTGGAACGGAAGTTCCTTCAATGTGTAATGCAATAACTCCACCATCAAAGGACAATTCCAAGCTTTCATTGTTGCTCAGTCGGATAGTGAAGAGAGATCCAACTTTAGCAAGTGTCCGAACAGATATGGAATTATACCAAGGAAATTGAATAGGGCGAAGTTGTGGAGTAAAAAGAAGGCTACTTCGTTCGTCTCTTAAATTCCATACTGGTTTGCCGTCTGTGAGAAAAAATAAATAATTTAAAATTAAAAGAACTAAAACTAAATTAATTAGTAGTTTGATTGGTCAGTCCTCTTTATGTATTAATTTGTTTTTATTGAAAG
Organism: Neelides folsomi; assembly: GCA_034687125.1. Lineage (NCBI taxonomy): Eukaryota > Metazoa > Arthropoda > Collembola > Neelipleona > Neelidae > Neelides > Neelides folsomi. Next base: position 11,768 of record JAQGBZ010000241.1, on the reverse strand, counting down.
TTTTGACCCATACCTTGTGAACAATCCTTTTGACCAAATCCATCAGGGCAAAGGCATCTGAACGTTCCCCAGCCTTCAACGCATTTTCCATTGTTTTTGCATGGCTGAGAAGCGCAAAAAGATTTCTTTTCTGGACATCCTGCTGCGGTTCCTTCTTCCATCACATAACTAAACAAATGGTTCATGACAAGGTATTTGATATCGTTTAACACGAATATGTATAAAAAATAAATTACTTGTTTAAGTCGACGAATTTATGATCAATGTGAAGGTCTGAAATGCATCCGTTGAACTCATTAGTTTCAATTTGCGAGGAAGAAGTAGGAAGACCACCAACATAAAGAGGGCCAGTCACGTCCAAAAATCGTTGACATGATTCTGTGAAAAATTCGCATCTTGGCTCTAAAACTTCACGGCCTCGTCCGGCACACGTCTTTTGAAATGGGAACTCTTCGGGGTGTTGAAGGGTGAGTGAAACATCACAACTGTCAACGCTCAAAGTTCCAGTCTATAAAGTACATTAATTTATTGAGTTAAGTGGTTTTATTATTAATTACAATATGAAAATAAGCAATTATGCATTTAATTTAAAGTAACGCCATTTAATGTTTTAATTAATAATATAATTAAAAGCATAAACCTACGCTATATTAATTACGGATTTCAGATTCGCTAACGGTTCTCGAATTGTTATAGTATTAAACTGTATAAATAATTTCTCGTGATATAAATTCTGAATTTCGAATCATAATGTAAAGAATCGCATTTATAGTTATTTGCTACATTTAGAGATAAACTTTAAAAAATAATAAATGAATTAAATGAATGTTTCTCATGTTGAATGAATTTACAATAACGAGGTTTTAAATAAAGAGCGTATCTCATTGACTGATTGTGCGAGACAAGTAGAAAATGCATGAATTGGCGTTAATCGTTGAATAGCGTGTTGAAATTTCTGACCTTGTTGAAGAACGAGATGATTGCCGTGTGCCAAAGCCCGTCCGAAACAAGTTTCCCCGTTTCAACTACCGTGACATTCGGTGATCCAAGTGAGAATGAAAATCTCACTTTAGAATTGAGAACTTGAAGTGAAAAGAAGTCATAGCGGTCATTGAAGCGTCCATTGTACAACAAAAGTCCGTTCCTTTGTTGTGTTGCAAATTTGACTTTGGCTGACCATCTGTATCTTGATTTAATGGCCGGGAAAGCGAGGAAAGCTCCTCTTGAAAAACTCCTTGCTTTCAATTCGCATAAAGTATTGACGAAATCTCCCCTTGAACAGTTTTGACACAAGAAGCCTCCACGAGGTCTCGGTGTGCATGTTGAACCTCTTGAACAAATTCCTGGTTGACAAGTGTCCATTTCAAGTTGGATCTCACAATGCGGGCCAGTGAAAGCTGGAGGACAAACGCATGAAAAAGATCTTTCTTTTCTGAAACAAGTTCCTCCATTTCTACATGGCGAAGAGAAACAAAGATTGACTTCCGCATCGCACAAATAATGTTCTTTCAATCCTGTGAATCCAGAAGGACATCGACATGCAAATGTTTGCCAAGGATGAATTGATCTAAATAACATCGAGTCGCTGGTGATGAATCCAGAGGCATTTTTAAACTTGAGTACTGTAAGACATTCTTCGAAGTTGGGGCAGGGCTCTAATAGGCAAAGATCGTCCGCAAAGGGAAGAACCTTCATAAAACATTTAACAGCTCAGTTAATTTCCCATGGGAGGTGGTAAAATAGGGGGTGGGAAGAGAAAGTAAATACCTCGGTCGTTGAGAGCTTCGAGAGCGTCCCTCGGTTGAGAAAAACGCGTTCTTTCACATATTCGGGAGATAGGAATTCCTCTGAACCGCTGCGTCGAGCCGAGAAAGAAACGTTCAACACTTTGCCCTCAATTTCCTCCTAAAATGAGATACAAATTAAGGATAAATAAACAATCTTAATTAAATTGCAAATGACGAATTATTGAGCCACAACTTACCAAGACAGAAAACACCACGATGTTTTCCTTCTCTGTGTTGAGCACAACAGCGAGTGAATGCGTAAAATGAGAGAAGAGCGGAGACAAAAATGCTTCCGTGGTCATCCCAGCCAATTGAACCTAAAAAATTCAATTCAAAATCTTTATACATTTTCCTCTCCTGGTAATAAGCTTCAATGATGTAATATAAGATGTAATATAAAGGGCGGATTCAATCTCATGATTTCTTTACCTGAACTGAATTGAAGAGCATTTCGTCTGTGACCATCCGAGTCTGAAGGATCATTTCGGACCGAACTTCATTGAGGCCGTCTGAAAGTGAAAAAAATCGTAAAAAGACTGCGGAAGGATGTTAAAGTTTATTTAAAATAATAAAACTTTCACACACCAGACACGAGAATGTCCATATGAGCCGTGAGAGCAACATTCGTATCAAGATAGGGCGAGAGCGTGAGGAGTCCGGTGCTCTCGTTCAAATATACGAGATTCGCTTTGTTGCCATTTAGGATCTTATACTTGAGCTGAAATATTTAATAGAACCATTTAAGGTCCGCCTTTATCGTCTTTTTATGTGTCGGTCGTAAATTTTACCTCATCGGTCACGTCGGCATCAAAAGCAGGTATTCGACCCACTGGCCCTATAGGAAAACTGTCCTTGTAATTGTTGAGAATGACAGAAAATTGCGGTTGCTGTAAAAATGTTAATATACAAAGTTATTCAAAAATCCTTTCAACATGAAACATTACAAATATCATAAATTGAAACCACTCACAATGAAGGGCGCATTGTCGTTTTTATCCGTGACCTGAAAATTGAAAAATGACAATAAATCTATCATTTGTGAAAAAATAATTCTCTAGATAAAGAGCTTATGATTTTGAACAATTTTGAGTTTGGTCAATTATTTGGATAAATGATGCAAACAAGTAAATTGAGAGTTTACGTGTATTTCAATGTGAACATCATTCCTAAGTGGGGGAGAGGCAGCTCGAACAATGAGATCATATTTCTTTCTTGGTGACTCAAAGTCAAGTTCGATCCTCGTTAGTATTTCAGCTGATCCAATGCCTTGTCCTCCTGCTGGGCTCTGATGAGTTACAAGCGTAAACGAGTTCGCGTCCACACCCCCGACAATGGAATACAAGACGTGGGCATTGGGGCCCTCGTCTGGATCATAAGCTGTAAGTGATCCAACTGTTGATCCAAGAGGGGAATTTTCCGCGATAAAGAATCTAATCCGGTCTGATTCGAAGATTGGGGGCGAGTCGTTGATATCAAGAATTGTAATCGTCACATTGGTTCGGCCTGTCAACTGTGGAGTTCCTTGGTCCATTGCAAGAACCATGAGTTCATAACGCGAAACGGATTCTCGATCCAGATTCTTCACGGTTCTTATTATTCCCGAAGCTCCGTCCACAGAAAATGTTCCATCTCCATCAGAGAAAGTTGAAAATGAATATCTCACGATTGAATTCCTTCCTTGGTCGATATCCTAATAACCAAGATTGTAGATTGATTAGAAATAGCTTAAAATTAGATTTTTACAATTTTGACCTCATTGAGAATCTGATAAATACTTATGAAAAATATTTATTTTAATAATTTGATAAATATTTTCATACGGAAGCTTGAACTTGAAGAATGCTGGTTCCTATTGGAACATCTTCTGAGACTTTTGCTTGATAAAAGTCTCGTTCAAAAACGGGCGCATTGTCGTTGACATCATTGAGGACGATTTCAACGTCTGTTGTGTCAGTCATCGGAGGAATTCCTTTGTCTCGAGCGCTCACAGTTAAAATATACCCTGAGACTTTTTCTCTGTCTAACACAGCAGTTGTGGTGATAGCTCCGGTTTGCGAGTCAATCATAAAAGAATCCTTCCCTTCCTATGATTTTAAATATTTATAAGTTAATATTTATCATTTGCAATTAATTTTATTAAATCCGTTGAAATAAGGCTTAATTATTTAAAAAAATTATTATACTTTATCCCGATCTCCATCTTCGACAAAAGAGTAAAGAATTTGTGAATTGAGTCCTGAATCTCCATCAGTGGCTTGGACAGTAAGGACGGTTGTTCCAACTCCTACATCTTCAAATAGCTTCACCGAATAAGGAGTATTAAGAAAGACAGGAGCCAATGTGTTCGCGTCTTGAATGTCAATGTAAACAGTCGCGAGGTCAAATCGTCCTCCTGAATCAGTTGCTTTCACCGTCAACACAAATTTCCTCTCTAATTTGAAGTCCAACGGCTGAGCCACAGTTAAAACCCCAGCTCCATTCTGAGTTGAAACTGAAAATCGATTCCTCACATTCCCTTCAGCAATTTCAAAAGTAAGCCTTGAATTTTCATCGGGATCTGTCGCTTTAAGCGTTTCAACTGGCGTACCAGGAGAATCTTGTTCCGACACTGTGGTTTCATATATCTTTTGTGCAAATTTCGGATCATTGTCGTTGAGGTCCTGGACAGTGATGAGGACCGTGGCTGTGGCACTCAATGTATTTGAATCTCCAGAGTCTGAGGCAACAACGTCGAAATCATACCGTGATTGTGTTTCTCTATCCAATTCCTTTGCTGTTGTGATCCATCCTGAGTCAGGGTCGACGTTAAATGGGAAAAGGTCAGAAGGTTCCCGGTATGAGAGCCGATATTGGATCTTGGCATTTGGGCCATCGTCAGGATCAAAGGCTTGGATTCTAACTACCGAGGAACCCACAGGAACATTTTCCTGAACCGTTTCTTGGAATATTGGAGAGTAAAACCGCGGGGAATTATCATTCACGTCAACGACAGACACCACCAATTGTGTATTGTTTGATCTCGACGGATTTCCATTATCTAATAATCAAATCATCAAAAGGTTTAAATGAAATCCGAAGATCAAAATCCGCCTTTATTGAATAAACAGAAATCCTTTGAATGAACATTTTCGGACAATTGGAAATCATAAAAACTGGCGAGGCGACTCGCGATTCTTAAGCTATGAAGCGATTTTTGACAGCTTAACTCGACATGGATGTGTGAAAGGATTTATAAATTCCTTTCATTTCCAGACTCTCAGTCGGCCCTTTTCCCTTTTTAATTTCAGCTTATTGAATGTTATTGTTATGTTAATCCCTTTCATAACCTTTCTTCCCTCCCCCGAGAGAATGGTTTTATATGAGAGGGATTATGAGTGCGGTGGTAGGAGATAAGGAATGACTTACCAATTGCTCTGATGTTGAGCCTAAATGACCTCTGAGCTTCGTAGTCGAGGGATTTGATGAGGGCGACTTCTCCGGTTAAAGAGTCGATTGAGAAATGATTACCGTTGTTGCCGCCAATGATTGAATATCGCAATGCTCCGTTAACTCCCTCGTCTGCGTCAACCGCACTAAGAACATTAAGTATGATGATGATTAGTGATGATTAGTATTGATGAAATCTTTCATTTTTCATGATTAACTTCAACTTTGACATAATTAACAATGATTTAAGCATCATTATATCTTAATTAGTTATTAAGACAATAGGTGAAATTAACGAGGCATTGAATAATTGTAAGTGTCTTAAATGGTATATTGACAGGAATGATTTTCAGGTTACCTCACGCGTGCAATGACAGGATAATTAGAGGCGTCAAAGTTTTCCGGAACCGACACATTGTAGCTTCGTTGAGTCCATTGAGGATAATTGTCATTGTCATCGAGAACCTAATAGGATTAAATTCATTAGTCATTTAACTCATTTTGATTTCTCTGGGAAAGGTGAAGAAAGGAGAAAAGTTAAGCCGTTTGAGTTCAATGCGAAAAGTTGAAATCTATAAAAGAGTTGTTTGAACTCTTGGGGGCATTTGAGGGTTTTGAAACACGCAATTCTCCTTCGAATTGAATCTGAAGTTAGGGAAGTGAAAAAAGTTGATTTCGTGTCTTAACACAGTTATTCACAAGTCTACATATGATGGAGGTTACTGTGGTCGACTTTTTCTATATGTTGATTCTCAAACCACAACATAATAAATAACTTATTTTTCTAACTTTATTCTTGATGGGTTACGCTAACTGTCAGAAATATCTATAAAATATATGGGAATGTCTACCCGTTTTATTAGTTTTTCTTGGAACAGAATACAGTTTTTGTTTTTATATATTATTCAAAAACGGATGATCTAATGGTTGAACTTGGGCTTAATTTAACTTATTGATTGGACTTGGAATTGTAGGAATGATGTTTATCTTGCACGCAATGTGAGTTTGACTCACAAAAACTTATGGTTCACATGTCAGGGGCCAGTCCCTCCATCACATTACAAATATCAAATAACACATTACAAATAACATATTGCATTAAAATGGGTAATTTTGTCCCACCAAACTTTGCAATGTGCAAGGTAAAAATGTGAATTGTGAAATGCAATGTTCGAAATGTGAAAAAGTTCAAATTTAGTTTCACCAAACTGAGAATTGCAATGGAGATTGCATATTGCATTAATTTTTGAAATCGCTAAAGAGTAGTTTCAAGTTGTGCAATATCATTTATTAAAAGAGTTTAAAGCCGTTGTACATTTTTTAAACGTCATAACCGATAAAGGTATTATCTTGGGTATCTTTTAGATTAACAATTACAAGCGACAAATGTGAATTGACAGCTAAATTGATGAGAGTTTTGAAGTGAGCAATTGGATGGGAAGAAATGCTGTTTTTAATTTACTCAATATTTTGAAAATCTCCATGAAATTAATTAAAATCAACATTTCACATTTCAAAAAAATTTTGAAATAGGAATAATGGTTTTAAAATGTGGTGGACCGAATTTACATTTCACTTATTGCAATCTGTAATTTGTAATTTGTAATTGCAATGTGAAATTGGGTGGGATTGGCCCCAGTTTAACAAATTGAGAAATTGAGATGAAAATCGAGAACAGAAAAAAATCAGCAAATATTCAATACCTCAATCCTCAATGTTGTGGTGGCAGTTCTTCGTTCAACTTGAGCTGAAGCAAGGTCAGAAGCTTGGATGATAATTGAGTATTCGTCTCTTCGTTCCCGGTCAAGTGGAAGTTTGGTTGTGATTCCTCCAGATGAAGGATCTATCCGAAAAGCATCATCGATATCATGGACGTTGAGAATTGAATAGAAAATGTCGCCGTTTTTGTCGCTGTCTTCGTCTGTGGCTCTGACACTGAACACGGTAGAGCCCACGGGGAGACCCTCACGGATGGAATTTGAGTAGGAAGTTTGTTCGAACACAGGGTCATGGTCATTCACGTCGACCACGTTAATCTAATATAAATTTAAATTACCTTTAATAATCAAATACGGACATTTTTATATGATAATAATGTAAAATTCTAACGTTATTTCTAATTTAGCAAGAAGCGTGGGTTGTAATGCTCTCTTTAATCTCGTGTATGGTATAATGTTATTTCTAAAGCTTAATCAAGATCTATGATTCTAACATTATTCTTCTTACATTACTGAACCGCAATATCATTCATAATAAAAATTCAATTTCAATTTCAATCGTGGATTTCGTGAATTTAATAAATTGGATTTTGGTCATTTGAGTTTGAGTAAATAGGTTAGGATAGAGTTACGAGAATTAACCACAACGATAAGAGGAATCAACGAACTTTAATTTAATGTGAAGAATTCCATGTAGGAATCTCTCGACTTTGAAACGTGAATGCAAATGATGAATTACTTTCTTTAGTGGAATAAATATGAGGATTTAAGTTAATAAAATTCCTTAGTTTTCCCATTTCAATGTGGGAGACGTGAAATGAGTAATGAAAGGAAGTGAAAAGGAACCTCTGTAGCAAAGAGATGAAAAGAGCGTCGAGGTTTGTATAGAATAGTTAATTAGGAGTTGAAATCTCATTCCTTCGTCCATATCAAAGTGTGGGAATCCAAGGTTGTGGAGGGACAATTAGCTTCTTCCGGCCTCCCGGCATTACAACGTGCTTTTACATTTAATCCTCTCTTCCATCCATAATAAACCCCAAACTTCGTAAAGTCTATTTATGACAATTAAAGGTCTTAAAATACAAACATGTCTCGACTGGGAGACAATTTGTGAGAAGAACGTGAGATTTTAAGGAATCTTCAAATTATTCATACTTGAGCTACTGATGGAACATTTCATTCTGAATACTCAAATAGCTAAATTGTTACATAAGTTTTTATAATAATATAACTATCAAACTTATGATCATACGTGGATCTAGGACTAATGTTCCAAGATATCTATATTTCATATTTTTATAAATTGATTTATAATAGCAATTTGTTTAAAAATTGATCGACTTATTAAAAATACAGAAAATGGTGAAATTACTTGTAAAGTGGCAGTTCCAGTTCTCGGAGGAATTCCTGAATCCGTTGCTACAATTCTAAAATAATGAACATCCATTTTCTCCCTGTCGAGTCGTTCAATTGTGGAGACAATGCCCGACTTCGGGTCAACTGAGAAAAACTCCTGAGAACGGGCATCTAAGAGTGACATCATTGAGTATGACAACACTCCTCCCTCATCGTCATTTGCAGAAATGGCAGTGACCGGAATTCCGGCTGGTTGTTCTTCCGGGACCGAAGTGATGTAGAGGGATTGTTCGAAAAACGGTGGGTTATTCCGCGTTTCGGATCTTCTCGCCCGGCTTCCATGGTGGAATTGGCCCTTGTGGCCTCCCCGGTGAATTACAAAGTGGATGAACTGAGTCCATGGGATTTTCTTTTCGCACTTCAATCTCACTTTCAATCCACCTTCCCATGCTTCATTGAACAAACACCAATCTCTTCGAGCAACGACATGTCTCCCTTCGATCGCAAAATAATGCTCACTCCCCGGCACAAATTTCAATTTAATCTCACACTCGTTCCGTAAGGTCGACGGTAACAGTTGAAATATGTCCACCAAAATTTCGGACGATTGAAGGCAAAATGGGGATTTTGGAAGGAGTAACGAAGCGAACACATCATCGATGGATTTCTCAAATCCAAATTTCACATCTTCGTCTGTCTCTTCTTCTTTCACGAGGGTGATCGGGAAGGAAACGTAGTCGAAGTGCGGCGTCAAACCGTCACTTCCAATCCCATAAGCGTCCACGTACAACAAAAAAGATTCTGGGAGCAATTTGGGCAAAGTGTTCAAACTGACTTTGCCGGCCGAGTCCACCCTCAATGCTTTTGAGATCCAAGGGTGGGATTTAGAGGGCGAGAGACGGTACGTGAAATTCCCGGGTAGGGAGGCAATGAAGGCGGGGAGGACTGGCGGGGTGAAGGCGAAGAGGGCGAAGAGGAAGCAACTCACCCCCACCATGTCTGTTCCATGGGTTGAAGGCGACTGGACGAAAGTTGTTGAACCGTGGGAGTCGCCGTAGGGGAAGAGTCGGCAGGTGAGCTGGTCCGCCTCAGGGCCATCCAGACGAACAGCAACAACGGGGATCTCCTTCTCCTTACCACACCACGTACGGTTTAAACCACCCTTCAATCGATCCGAAGAGGGTGACTCATCCCCCTCCCTCGCAACGTGGAAGATTCCTCCGAATTTCGGATTCCACTCCCCCTCATCATCAATTCTCCCCCATTCGCCACCCGCACCCTCACTTTCCCATCTTCTCCCTACTTTACGCCAAGGGAGGGAAAAGAAAGGGAAAATGAAAAGAAAACTTATTCTACCCCATTACATGACATATCTTATACAACATCCCTCCACCACGCCATTGGTATCACTAACAGCCAAAAAACCCTAACCCTTACAATTGCCTGTACACCTCCTTATTACTTCCAGCTTCCAATGCCAAATGTTTTGTTATATCGTTCCCTTTGGACCAATTCTGATGCTTTATGCTCCTTATTTCCTTATACATTTCCGAATCTTCCTGTCTGTAAAATTGCATCATGATAATATCCGACGCCCATGTTTATAACAAGGTCCTAATATTCTAAAGCTCTATATAACATAAACAGTAAGTATTATACGAGAGTATCCCTAGGATCTGATAGTTGTAATTCCCTTGTTGTATATTTCACGACATTTCTCACCCCTGCCTGCCAAATTGAAATAAAAAAAAACAGGGAAGAAAAGAAATTATTAAATAAGTGTAAATTATGTGTTGTAAAGAATAGGGCGTGACAAAGCATTTCGTCCTCATTTCCATTCCGCAGTAATTCCACGAACACTCAAGTCCTTTAGTGCAATACATAGTCTCCTCTAATAAACCCTCGAGAGAAGAATGAAGTCCGTGCGACCGTTAAGCTTGTCGCTCAATGCTAGCACATGGACAAGGTATATAATAATCTCAACAAATGTTGAATTTAGCAATGTGCGGTCATACCAAGATGGTTTATATAAATATAAGTTTAATGTATTTACAAATAGGAGAATCGCATAGTTAATTTGTATGGACAGGAGTGATTTCGGAAATGAGAGGGAGGAATGGAAAATTGTTGTTATATCAAAGCGATCCGCATTGTTCCCCGTCTCATTTGAATGAGGAGCTAATTGGTCTTTTGTGATGAGATGGAAGAAGAGGGGGATTACAGTTAGTCAAAGATATTATGCCCCCATCATCCACCACTCATTATGTAACCACTAATGAAATTGGAAAGGAAATGAGATATCCACTTCATCTCTCCCTGACGCTTCCTTCCAAATAAATAAATAATAAGGTTTAATGAAATTAAGAACTCATTCTTGGCTCAAATACCAGTAGGACACGGATTGTTTGGGGAAGAAGAAGGGAGGAAGATTATCATTTTCATCATGGATCTGAGAGAGAGAGAAATACGAGGGTGCGAGGGGAGAGATGCCAATGACACTTTTCTGAGATGACGCAGAAGTGAAGACTATCAAAGGGAGTTGATTCAGTTGATGTCCACATGTCCACTCCATCACCTACTGAATGAATTGGAATTTTAACAATGAAACTTGTAAGGTCACACAACTCCTACAAGACGCAATTATACTTTATACAGTTAAGGGTGGTCGAAGAGAAACTCAAAATGAACCTTCATCTGCGTCGTTGGCGTCGCGAACAATTTTACATTGACAAATCGAATTTGAGAATTTTGTCACTTCCATATATTGCAATCCAATCTGACATTTACCATCTACATTTGAACTTTTGGAGTGGTCCATTCAACCAGCTAATTTAATAACTTTGGGGGGGATTTTGAACTCTGCCATTTCTGTAGTTTGAGTTAAGGCTAACATGATCAGAAATTCAAACCGTACCTAATCCAAGAATTTGAAAGAGAATTCAAGCCATCAAACTGGATCAAGCAATGGAGCAATGTTATGTATTTGGATCAATGTAAGTAGGTAGGCATATCACAATTTAAATATATACAAGGATGTCAACCAATTCTAAAAGTAATGAAGTCTCGTCTCGTTTAAGATAAGACAAGTCTACTACTTCTGTATGTATTCCTTTGCTTTAATTCTCGATATAAATAAACTATAAACAACATGCAATAATTTTTACATACACTTAAGTATTTTCGATGGTCTATAATCATTTGATTTGTTATTTTTACCAATTCCTTACATACCTAATATAACATAAGGTCACATACACATATCCCAAAAGGTACGCATACATACTGTTAATTATTACAAATATTATGTATAAACGAGTATAAAGGGTTTAGGCTATACCTACCGTCATTGGCCGAAAGATATCCCGGGACATCTTTAAATTTTTCGACCCTTACCCCCGGACATCTTTCGGACCCGGATATCTTTCGGGCCCCGGATATCTTAAAATAAATTTACAAAAATGGAATAAAAATTCCCTTTTCT
>JAQGBZ010000240.1:0-97911 GCA_034687125.1 Neelides folsomi | reverse complement strand
AATTGGAATATTAATGCTGATTTTAGCTATAAAATAATTAATAAATAGTGTTCAAACGTTAACGAATCATCCTGTAGATCTTTTATACCACTATATTTTAGTATATAATTAGTATCTACTTACATTTAGATATTATATGAGATGGAGGGATGAGAATTAGAGTTACAAACAAGTATGTATTACATGCAGTGTGGTACTTAATGTCAATAGGCTCATTGTGTATTTTTATACGAAGGAGAAATGATTGGATGGTAAAGTGAAATTGCTTGTGGAGGGATTTGATCGAATTGTAAAAACAGATGGAAATGGTGAGGTTTAGAATAGGTAATATGGGATTAGGTCAACGGTGAGTCATAAACTTACTTTTATGAGAGGAACGAATGAAATCCAAATCTCAATTCTTAAACACTTTTTCTCCCCATTTCTCAAATAACTTTCTCTCATGCATTTCAAATCAGTTCATCTGGCCTTTGGTCATTTTCACCTCGTAAACAATTCACACCTTTATTATTTCAACTTATAAAATATCAAAATTTGCACTTTGATTATAAATTTGCATCCATTACAGAAATAAAGTAGTATGAAAAAATGAGTTATATTTTAAATATTTTTCACTATTTTATATTTACAATTACTTTGATTTTTTTAAATAATATTTTACCGGTAAGTGATATTATGAAATTATGATAGAATGTAATCGAAAAGTATAAAAACGGTAAATTAGGGTGAGTTTTTAATTTCGGCATTTCCACTTTCCTCACAGCTCTTTTCCGAAATGATTGAAAGCGATCTGTCGCTCCGGAACATTTCTGCTTCCCTTCTCAATTTCTCCGATGAGGAAATAATACGAGGGAAATAGTAGTAATGAGATTTACTATTTTCTCCTTTAAATCTACTCTCACAACAGTAAAGGATCGAATCGTTGGACTTATTTTTATTCCAAAGTTGTTCCTTCTCGCTTCTCTGATCAAATGGGTTTTCTTCCCACTCGCTGCAGTCGCAAGAAAAGACGCAAAGTCGGCGACAAAACATGCAACAAAGCATTAAACACATCTAAACGAATTGAAAAAAACAATGTTTTTTGCTCGGTGAATTGAAATGCTTTAGAGTGTTTAAAATTGATAGGTTTATACATAAAAAGAGCAAATGTTCACCTTTTAATTGTGGTTTTAATTGGAGTAATTTTGAATTATAAATGAGATTAAGAATAGTGTTTTTAAGTGTAATTTTAACTCTTTATATTTTTAACCTTAATTGCGACTATTCGACTACTAAAATTAAAAACTTTTGGTTAATGGTTAATATGAAGAATGATAAAGTGTGATTAAAGTCATTCGAGGAGTGCATGGATGGTGTTTTAATGTAAAAGAAAAGATCTGTCTGGGTGTTTATCTTATCATCCTCCACAAGGGAACTTATATTTATATCACAGATCCGTTTGAGTGATCACGACACCACTCCAGACATTATCTGTCAACCGCTGTAAACTTTGGTTTAAAATAAATATTAAATCATATTATACATATATCTGGTATAACTACAAATATAATTTATGTTATACTAATACCTATAATTACAAGATTTTTCAAAAAAAACATTCCTTATATTTATATTATATTGGTATTGTTTACATTTTATATAGTCACTATTTAAATTTTACACCATTATCAGTATAATACACAAGACTGTACGTTATGAATATTCATGTAGGTATATTAGAAATGATAAGTATCGTAATAACCTAACAATTATATTGGAATTTGCCATTTTTAAAATATTTCGATACAATTTTACATAATATTAAAATTAAAAATAACACTAATGGCAAAACAACAAAAATGGCCGGTATTGGATTTTGTTCATGATTATAATTTTTGTAATGAATTTTACTTTCATTTCTTTGGAGGTTCTTTACTCTTCTTTTCCTTTTCACTAACTTCATATTCTTCTGTGGAACAGCAGCAACAGAGCTTCCTAAATGGCTTGATGCAAAGACAGCAAAGTAGAACGCACATTTTCAAGCTAATTATGAAAACGAGTTATGATGAATTAAAGTATTTATGATAATGAGTTAGAGCTAATAATCTTTATAAATAATGTTAGGTATATACATTTTTGCAATGATCTTAAAGTAGAAGAGTATTTTTCGTTGTTTATGTAATTTTGGATTAGAACTTACCAAAGGGTGGCGTATTTCTATTAACAATTTAAAATGATTTTGAAACTTGAAAATAGGCCAAAAATAATTCAATTTGTTCTAAGTATAGAGAAAATTTTTATTACCTTCACTTACAATGCGCAGTGGTTATGATGAAAAATTATTGTCGGATAGTATATTATATCTGCATAATTCTTTTTGATAGTAAGGCATAGTTATCACATGAAATCATTTTATTATTCCCTTTGGTCAAATGAGAATTGAATGCTATTCTCAGGAACACGTAGGACATTACCGTAACATTAAAAATACTTGTTTTAAACGCAAGGGATTAGATTATGAGTGTCAAGTGGAGAAGATAATAAAATGATGTCAATGATTCATTGTATTCTGTAAAGATACTTAACTCTGGTCTACGCTGTAATATCTTATCTCCCACTCTCATATTTATCTCACCCTCAGTTATCTCATTAACTTTTACATCTGTCTCTTTAAATACAAACCTATATCAAATTACTAACTGTGTAGGTATGAATATATCTAAATTCTAAAGGACTTTACGTATACAAGAATCATTTTCAAATTAATCAATTAATAATATGAATGACAAGATCAAATGACAAACGATGAACAATATCATCGCTTGTCGTATAACTACATTCTTAATATTCGATATATTTTAATACTATTTAATTAAAATAATATAGAATAAAATATTGGAAAATCACTTTTTGGCGAATATATAATTTGCGTTATAATTGGATATATACTACTTCAAACCAAAAGTCTTACACAGTGAATTGACTCTCCTAGTTAACTTAGGAAGACCAAATAATTCTGAGGTGTTTATGAACTATTTTACAATATTCATGCAAAATATGGATATTTTTAAACACGTATTTTAGAAATGGCGACCATTTTAGAAAAAATCAAGAGGGGTAAAATGCAGTGAAGAAATAGGGGTCGAGTACACCTTGGGTTGTGAGCAGAGCAAAACGGAGATCGTTGAAGATTTCATTTTCTTCTCTTTAATTACATATGGGTTTTCTCTTCCCCAGTATACCTGAAATGAAAAAAGCATGCATGCAAAAAGCAGTAAGCTATTATCTAATGGCAGTTGCAAGTTATAAAAGCTTACCTCATTCCGACGGTTGACGGTTCCATCCAATCCGAAGCTAGCCTCATCAGCCCAAATAATCTTTTCAAGAAAATCTCTGTGATTTTCTAAATAGGTCAAAAACCTTTCCGCAAACTCAATTCGCTTTGGTGGATCTTCAACTTTCAGTTCTTCGACATACGTCGCGTAGTAGGGTTTGAAAGAGAGGTCCTTAAGCATTCTGTGTATTGATGCTCTTGATACGTTCATTCGCATTGAGAGTTTTCTTGTCGAATTGACTTGAAGAGGATTTTCTTCTATGATTTCTCTTAATATCTCTTTGTTCTCATCAGTTGTCACCGTCTTCAATTTTCCGCCAGGTTTCTTATTTTCAACACTTCCAGTATCGTCGAATTTCCTCAATATCTTTAATTGCTTTGCAACTCGGTGCTAACGTCCCAAATGGCCAACGCCGACGAACTTCCTCAGCATTTTCAACTTTCGAGAATTCTTTAATTACAAATACCTTTTCGTCTTTTGTCAGACGCCTGCGATTATCCATATTTTTAAACAAGAAACGAGAAGAAAAGAGAAAAGTGAAAGTCCGTCTTTCTCGAAGAAAGCCTTCTCTTATTTCTTAATTATTTAACCGTTTCAGATTATAGTATGCTTTAAAACAATTTGTCATATTACTCCTAATCGCATTGTTGTAAAGTCGTAAAAGTTTAAAATTTCAATGTTTAAAATTGTTTAAGTTATGAGTGATCAAAAAAATGAAGCTAACTCTGAGACAGGCTGTATATTTTAAGCCATATTAGAAGAGCCAAATTTAAATATTTAGAAATTATGGAGTTTACAAAGCTAAGATTCTCAATCAAATTTATGGTGTTAAAAGGTTATGGGGCCAGTCAGATTCATAGGGAATTGGAAACCTCATATGGAGAGAAGTGTATCGACCGTTCAAGTGTCTCAAGATGGGTCGCTCGCTTCAAAAACGGGGAAATGTACATTCGGGACAAAGAACGCTCAGGAAGACCAAGAACCGCCAATTCTCCTGAAAACCAAAATTGTGTTGACACACTCATTCGGACAAACAGAAGACTTTCCTTCGCTATGGTTGCTTCGACTCTTAATATTGGAACATCTTCGGCATGGCGAATTCTTCACAATGAGCTCCATTTCAGAAAAGTGTGTGCCAGAATTGTCCCAAAGAAGCTGACCGATGAAATGAAGGCCTGCCGTGTTGCTGTTTGCCAACAAATGTTGGATCGTCATCGAGAAGAAGGTGACAATTTTTTAAATCAAATTGTGACTGGCGATGAATCATGGATTCATCAATTGACACCTGAGTCAAAGAAGGCGTCCATGGAATGGCGCCATAAGCAATCGCCTCGTCCTCACAAGTTTAAAGTGTGAAATATTTGTATATACTTTTTAATTTAACTAATTAACCTATGATCATTGCTTATGAAAGCTAATTCCAGGTAACGGCATCGGTGAGAAAGGTTATGTTGACCGTCTTCTGGGACATCAAAGGTGTCATAATGACAAATTACTCCCCATAAGGTCAAACAATAAACTCAGCTTCTTATTGCAATCTTCTTAAAAACGAACTTCGTCCGGCAATAGTGTGAAAAAGATGAGGAATGTTGAGAAGAGGCATTTTACTCCAGTATGATAATGCTCCTTCGCCCACATCACTTGATACACGGACTCAAATTGACAAATTGAAATTTGTCGTTTTGGACCATCCCCCTTATAGTCCTGACTTCGCACCTTCGGATTTTCATCTCTTTGGTCCCCTCAAGAAGAAATTGGAAGGACGAAAATTTCCAACAAATGAGGAACTCACTGCTTACGTGGAACAATGGTTTCGGGAACAAGAACAAGATTTCTTTGAAAGAGGAATACGTGCTTTAGTCACTCGATGGGGAAAATGTATTGAAAGATTATGTTGAACTTTAATAAAAACAATAAATAATTATGATTTGGTTTTTACTTTCACTGGGGAAAACGGAGAAAATTGGAGAAATGTGTGCACTTTTTTTGGTTTGAACTAGTAGTTTCACCATAAATTTTTATAAGGGTATTTTCTCCAATAGTGGAAATGAATGTGGGAAACTAACTGACAATGAGTGAGTTTATGATTTGATGTTTCCGTACAAATAATATTAAAAAAAATAATGTAATTTCTTGACATAATAAACGGAATAATTCATTTTTGAGATTATATCTACCAAATGCTGCCAATTTACTTGTTTTCTCAAACTTGCAATTCAGCGAATTGTGAGAAAAAGTATGAATCTCTTGTTGGCGGTCTTTGCGATTTTGGTCCTCGTTGGACAAGTGACGAGCAATGAATCAGGTCATGAAGAAAATTCAGGCCATGAAGAAAAGTCAGGTCACGGAGAAGGACCCAGTGACCGGAAACCTCAACATAGCCATGGAGAAAACGATGACCATAAAAATCCAGAATACGAAACAATGATAAGTAAAAGGATGAGTGAAGCACTGGAAAAACCTCTGCCGAAGCAGAACAAAAGTTCAACCACTGTTCCTACAACTTCAATGGTTTACGGAAGTACTTGTGCGCCTTTGGAACATGGTCATTGGAAAGAACATTGGAAGGATCATGGTGAATGGGAATTGGAGGAACCTTGGAATGATCCATGTATAAAAGCAACCTTGAATCACGCAGCAAATCCTCGACATGTTCTCGAATGTAAGAGAGACATCAAGGAGAGCAAAAACCCGAAAAAGAAGTACTACACGAGTAAAGAACCCGCAGGCGTTTGTGTTTGTTTTGCTCAATTGGACTATGTGAGGAAGAACATGTATTATCCAACGTATGACAATATAACGGGTAAATGTCAAGTTGCCAGACATCAGCGATGTTATGCAAAACATAATGATACATGCGATCAAGCTAGGCACCCAAACGCGGCCACACAAAAGATTCAATGCATGACTGTGAAGAAAAAAGATGATCCTGACAACTACAAGATTTACAACGGCACTACATTTTGCCTCGATGGGTGTGACTTGAAGCCGATGAAGGCATTCGGATTACTCATCATAGGATCCAGTTTCTTCTTCTACTGATCAAAAGTTCTTTAATAATTATTTAAAGTGATTAACCAGTTTGACTAAAAATACGTTTATAACTATCTAACAAGAAAACCTTCTTATATGTAAAGTCACGTACAGACTTTAGGGGTATTGGACAATTAAACCATAATTAGGAATGATGAAATCAAGAGAAATTTGTCTGTTAAAATCAAAGGTCAAATTTTGATGAATTTTTGAAAATTCGTGCCTTGATCTATAAGATTTTTGAGAAATTGAACGACAGAGATAGTGGTGAAAGCATACCATAAGTATAGGTTTGACATTACAGATTACTACCATGTGACCCAAGTGTTACGCTTTCTTAGGCCCATGAACGTTTCGTAATATTTTTCTATTCTATTTTAATCCCCTTTGTTCTACACTTAATACACAAAATTAAATGAACTATAAATAAAATTCAATTAATGATCAATCAAAAAGTACAAAAATCTTAAAAATTGTCCATTAAAATCTAAATTGAATTTTACTCACAAGAAAAAAATCTTAATAAAGTTCAGAAGAAATCTAATAAATTTTAATATCAAAAGTTTATCAAAGAATTAAATTAAATTAAATATAAAATTAAATTGAAATTAAATCCTAATTATATTGAAATTAAATCTAAATTAAATTGAATCAAATCGTAATCAAAATCATCAAAATCATCAAAATCAAATCGAATCCCAATCAAAAGTTCTCACTTTCCATGAAAAAATTCTTCTTTTCCTTTCTAGACATTTTTCTCAGAATCTTCTCAGAACCTTTTCACAATCTTTAATTACAGGAAGATAATTTTAATCACAACCAAATGATTTGACTATAACTAATCATGAATTATTCCAAATTTTATGATCAAACCGAAAATAATCAAAATGTTAAATTCCCTCTCAATTACTCGCAAATTGTTGATCAACGTGTTCAACAATTTAAGAAGAAGAGTGGAATTATGCCTTGAACAAAACGGTGGACTCTTTGAGCACCTACTATAAGACTATATGTCGCTATTGCTATCTTTCTAATGTTCCCTATGAAAGCGTAACACTTGGGTCTCTCTGTACTTCCTAATGTTAAAGATTGTCGTTCAATTTGTCAAAAATCTTATAGGATTTAACATCGGGATTTCAACTTCACACAGGCATGCATTTTAAAAATCGAATTTTCAAAAATTTATCAAATTTTGATCTCTAATTTTAACAGACAAACGTCTCTTGATTTCATCATTCCTGATGATGGTCTTAATTGTCCAATACCCCTAAAGTCTGTGCGCGACTTACATATAAGAAGGTATCCTTGTAAGTAATGTTTTACAATTTTGTAATAATAATAAAAATTAAAGTTTTCTAAATATTTTCCTTTCTTGTCATTTGATCATAAATGCTAATTATAAAAATGTGTAATAGTTTGCTAATTAAATGTCCCAATTCTTAATTTATTAAGGGTTTATTATTTTGCAAAATTTTTGAGAAAAGTCTTTGTTCATTTTATCTTATGTCTTACTATCTCTTGCGGGTGAAAGTTGTCGTTTCTTTCTCTCCAATTCCTTTTCCTTTTCTCATTTTCATTTACTTTTAATTCTTATTTAATTCCTTCTCATTATTATTTAATTAACTCCAAATCCAATTAAAATGGATTATAGTTTTGAAGAAATCGAATTCCAAGTTAAATTCCATATTGCTTTTACCAATATAGACGTGGCCCTTGGACAAGTGTTTGAGAGGATGAAAAACGAGACGAGAAAATTTGAAGCCACCGAAGCGTCCTTTTTCCTATCTGAAATTACCACTTGTGCTACAACGATTTTCCAGTCTTTGAGGTATAATGTAATTTTACACATTTTATTTTTAAAGACATTCTTAGATTTTATTATAAAAATATGTACTATATCATGTATAATTATTTTAATTTCTAGCAAATTAAAAGTGGAGGAAATAACGACCAAAGAAGTGGAGACTCTGAAGTTGGCTGGTCAGGCAATCTCCGCCATGCTGTCCAAATTTCCGGAGATGATGATAGAAGAAAACGGGAAACTTTTGACTCTATTCAAAATTATTTTCGACTTTGTGATGCAAGACGTAAAATCGGTATTTATCAGATCTTATCTAAATACAAATACAACCCGATCCACTCAAGTCTTTTTTAATTAGATAATTGCTAGTTTATAATTTTTGCATAGTTTGTAGAAGGTGCGAAAAAGCATCGTATTGTGAAAGCATTCATTTCTAAAATGCATTGCGAGAGGTCATCGAGAATCGTATTCCGTTGCGCCCTTCGAACCTTCAACTTTCTCTTTGAGAAACTTCAAAATGTTTATTTGGAAAATAATTCAAAGTTCATCGAACCCTCTCTCTTGGAAAAAACGTTTAGAGTTTTTCAAATTTTTGAATTCATTGTTATCAATTCTAATCCGAAGAATTGGATGCAGGTGAAGTCACTTTAAAAATATTAAACTTTGTTTTTAAAAAATACCTTAAATCTTGCATGGAGGAAATGATATATATATATATATGTTATTGCAAAATTTATTTATCAGCCTTCAGAATTTCAGTCTTGTCAGAAGTTGGCCGAGAAGGCAAAGGCGTCCGTCCCACTCGGTCATGTCATTCTTTATTCAGTTAGAATTTCCGTCTTGGCAAAATTCTTCAAAGCTCCAGAATTTGCAAAACCCCTGCCAAAGGTTCAACCTCTGCCGTTGTAAATGCATTAATTAATAATAAGCAATTCATTTCAATTTTTTATATTATAGATATTATTTGTATTACAATAGAATTTTTATACCATAAATATTATCATTATACATTTTAAAGGATATATATTTCTTAGTTTTCTTTTCCATTAATCATTCTATTTCTAATTACATATCATTTATTAATTTTATTTTAAGTTTAATTGAAAGTTCCAATATGTAGGAAACATAAAGAGATTTTATGATTTACACTTTGTTGAACAATACGTTACTTGAAGTTTCATTTTGCTTGTATGTACATTTATGTTTACACCTGGGAGTAATTAGTAAGGTATATCAATAATGAGAATAATGGGAAGGGAGGGTAATAGGGGTTGGTTGATGACAGGTGGGTTGGTTAAGCCCATTGTTCCGCTCGATCAATAGGGGAAGTATCAACATCGCCAGGCAATGAGGAATCCAAACAAAAATGAATCGATTCGCCCTCACCTCGATTACAAATTGGGTAGGAATGTGAGTTCAAATAGATTTATATATAATCTTTGTTTATTCCTGATTTTATCATCCCAACTCATTTTAGGCTCAATAGCACCGACGTTTCCCTTTATTGCCTTCGTCTCACGAATGAAAGTGGTCTGTTCGATTTTCCGACTCGGTGTCATGAGCCGAAGGTCGAATTAAATTAGAAAGTGGAATGAGTGGAAACTCGAGTCCGAGTCTCAATTTGAACAACTTTGAAGATGAAGTTTCACAAAGGACTCCATATATCCTCACAAGCCCAACGTCCCTCGCAGCTTGCACGTTCCTTTCAATCAAGGTGAGGAAAGACAAGTGTGAGACTTTTGATCATTCAAACCAAACCAATAAAATCTTTTTAATTATGCAACTGCATGGACGAGACATAGAATAAAAATTTTAAAAAATTTTTCTCTTTCAAGCCTAAAGAATTAGTTTATCGGAATTTGGAAGAATATGAAGAGACATTTAGTGACAAATCTCTCTCACTCATTTACAAGCTTTATGAAGACGATGAAACGGAAAGACAAGGTAAAAACCTTTTTACAACAATTTTTAATTATTTAATTTATATAAAACATATAACAGATTTTAAATTTTTCATCATTTATATTTTTTTAAATTATTACTTAATTGTTTTTTTATTTATCAAAGGCAATTTATTATAAAAATTATATAATTAGAGAAATATTACATTTCAGAGAAATTAATCAAGTGTAGAGAATTACGAGAAAAGATGTTAGCGGAGAAAAAGGTGGAGAAAATTAAGGAGAAGAGAAATGAAAGGAAAAAATTTGCTCGTTCCGCGACGACAGTTCAATTTGAAGAAGAGTCGAGTGACACAGAGTCAAATGATGGGAAAATGAATAACGATGATCCACGTGATGAGATTATTTATTCAACAAGAAGCGTTCCGGATCTTCGTGAGGAGAATTTAAACTTTGACAAATTGCTGTACAGTCCAAGGGTTTACTGTCCTTCACATACGATTGAGAAGCTCAATGATGATCGTATTTATAATAATTATTTTAAAAGGTAAATTATCATAAAAAATATCATCTTTTTGCTACATGATCTAGTACTTATAATTAATGTTAAGGGAATTATTATAAAAATAATTTTAACTAAACAGCAAAATATAAGAAATAATTTTTTTATTTTTAACTAATAGGTATTCGAGTTTGTTAAATGCATCAGATTTGTCATTAGAAGATCGGAAGATTCTTGAAAGGCTAATTTTGAAAAAAGGAAGAAATTTGGAATGGGAGAAGAAATCTCATGAAATTCGACAAGCAATTGAAGACGAAAAGAAACAGAGAAATCATGTAATTAAAATCACAAATATCCTATTTTACAAATAATAGCAAAAGAAATTTTTTATTTGCAACATTTCAATCTGTAAATATAATTTTCAAACAATATATAATTATTGTTAAATTAGAAAAATCAATTGGCTGTTCAAAAATGGCATGAGCGGTTAGCAAACAAACGAGAAGAGGAAAACCGTGAAAATACTCGAAGATATTTGGAGATGCACGATAAATGGCAAAAACATCGCTCTGCACTTCTCACTTACTTCCAAACACGAGATGGGAGAATTAATAAATACATGAACGAACTCAATTACCAAAAGGTTAAACTCACGCTCGTAAAAATCTCATTTAATTTCAATTTCAATTTGAAATTTACTCAACTGTGTATGAACCTATAAGTATTCCTATCCTACATTAGTTTTAACTATGATTCCATGATTTGATTCAATGTATGCATTTAGCGGAAGCATCTCGTGGAGCGTCAGAAGGTGGAAGCTATAAGACAATTAGAGATGGGCAAAGCGATCGAGAAGCTTATAGAGGAAGATCGCCTTCATAGAGAGCAAATACATGAGAAACTGGAGAAACGAATGCTTGAGGCTGAAGTGAGGAAGCGGAGAAAAGAACAAGATTATTGGAGAGTAAGAAAACTCATTTGATATTAGAGATAAATTAATTAAATGTGCAACATCATTTCAAACTATTTCTTATTTACACGACGTCCCAAAGCCTTTAAAATCTTGTAATATTGAGTTTGATATAAAACATTTATATGTCCAATGATATTTGATATTTGCAAAGTATCTGTATATTATATTAAGTATATTATATAAGTAAATATTGTAGTCTTTATAGTGCATCTGTAAGGTTCTATACAATATTTGTTAAAATGGATTTTATATTTTTATAATGTTAGGAGAATATTAGTTTTAGTATCCAATTCACACTTTGATAACCTCAGGGTTTTAAAGGTGAAGAAAACACGGCGATAAAAAGTCTAAGAGCTAAGGAGAGTTCAACCATTTTTTCGTTCTACTTCACTGAGGACGAAATTTGATAAGGAGATTTTCCACAACTCCTTCCATTACTTTCATCTTTATGAATATGTGAATATGTGTTTAGGAAACCACTTTAAACCACTTTTTTAACTTTTAATTTAGCACATCTCTGAAATGAACAGATTGGAGGATGTGAAGAGGTGCTTGAAACAAGAGGCTTTGGAGCAAAAGACCCGCGTCGCCATCCAAGACCTTCGTGATCACATTGAGGAGAAGGACCATCGAGCCAAGATGAATCACATGGAGAGAGATCGGCTGAGACAGAAGCTCGTAGCTCAAGGCTCAGGCTCAAGACGTGAAGCGATGGAAAAGGCCAAATCTCTCCATGCTCATCTTCTACTTGGACTCGAAGATTGGCATAAAAAGGTCTTGACATTGCAGATGGCCGCCCAGGAACGAGCCGAGAGCAATTACTATGCGGAAATGAACAGACGGAGAGCTCGCGTGGCTTCTGAACGCGTCCTTCGGGAAGAACGCTCCAATGAACTCCTCAAGAAAGTAAAGGAGAATGATGAGAAAAGGATTTCATTAGTCAAGGCACTGATTGAGACAAAGGAGGCGAAAGCAGCTCGATGTAAAGCAGAGAAAGAGAGGCGGGTGGAATTGTCAAGGGTGAGGGCTCATCATGCGGCGGAAATCCGACAGGAACTCCTGAACCAGCTGGATCCAAATACCTTTGACAAGAAGGCCGCAAGAGTGGAATTTGAGTTGAAGTTCATGAGCAAAGGAAAGGTTTTGAATAATGGGTTCCAACGGGTGCCGTTGCCGCCAAGTCCGTTTGATCACTCACTTGGGAGAAAATGTAGTTGTAAAGGGGGGATGAGGTCAAGTGGTGGGGGTGTTGCTGGAACGACTGTAAGTTTAATTCCTCGTAGGTGTGTTTAATTTTCATTAATTATTCTATTTAACATTGTTTGTATTTTTACTATAATTATATTTATAGTACAGTTTTACATTTGTTGTAAAATTGTATGTAAGTGCATAATTGATGTTTTACCAAATGGTATGTTGTTTGAATAGAAATTAAGTAATTTGTATTTATGGTAGTTTGTGGGTATCTGTAGTGTGTAGTGTAATTGTTTGTAATTGTCATGTTTAACGTATTTGATTATATTAATTTTATTAAGTATAGTACTTTATTAGATAATTACAATTCTCAAAGACATTTTACTGGGAATAAAAAATATTACCCGTTACGATCAAGTAACATTATTTACACTTACACAATTCATAAGGAAATGAATAAATGAGCTGATGATGAAATGGGAGGAAGCGGTTTTGAAGTGAAAGGTAAAAGGTAATTTCGCAAATTCCCCAAAACCGAACGAGTATCCAAAAAGAGTATAAGAGTGAGTGATAGTGATGTGCTGAGGAATGGAAGAGAAAGTAAGAGGAAGCTTCTACAAAATATTGATTCTAGAAGGTTACTACTCCTTATATATTTATCAGAATGAAATATTTTCAACTTTAACCTTTATGAAGCAAAACTCATTTTCATTTTCACTGTCATCAATTTCATGATTTTCATGGGATTATTGTTGGAGGCGGAATCTGGATGACGTAATGGATGATGTATTCTACCATGGGACTTTCATCATTTCCTACACCCATTTCTTCAATGAATTAAAAGCGGAATTTGAGAAATTGAACGTGATTTTTATAATTTATTTTAAATGGCCAATACGTCGTAATTTAACTCGTGAGTTTGAGTAGGAAATGACGTTGGTGATGAGAATTGGGGTGGAGAATTTGTTTAGGTCTAATGCGGGTAAGGAGAGAGAGCCAAGTGAGTCAAGTGAATGAATATTTATAGTAAGTCACGTAGGCCCCGGCTATTTCGGTTCCTAATCAAGAGTTCCCCGCTCCTGCCAATGGGACTCCCGGGTTCGGGTCACACGCTCCGGTCCGCCACTCCTTTTCCACATTCACGAGACCTCCACTATCTCACCAAACTCTTTCCTGCCACCTTCTCCAACAGGCTCAAACTCAAGGTACGTCCGTCCTCACTTTCAATTCTCAAATACTTCAACCTTAACCCAACACTGGAGTTTATTTTCATTAATGGATTGAACTAAAACAGGAAGCTTTTAATGGTTGCTAAAATAATTTAAAGTTTATTTGCATAAGGGAGCACATATTCAAATATCATACTTACAATTGGCTTAAGATAATAGCGGAAAAATGTTTATAAACAAAAACTAAGCATAAATTTTATTTAACTTTAAACATCATTAGAAAGCAAGATATTGTTACATTAGTAAGCTATACAAAGTTTCTCGTCCTTTTTCCAGCAAGTTGTAAACAGCGAAGAGAAAGATGTTCACAAGGATCAACTTAAATAAAAAATCATGTTTAGAATTTTTAAATTCTATGAATGCCAAATAATTTTTGATAATTTTGTATTTAATGTTTCTTATTATTAATGAGCACCTCTGGAGCGACCTTATTCAAACTAAATGCATTTCTAGCTCCGTAGGCCGTAATGATGAGGACGAGCTCATAAGTGTAGATTCCAATGAATACATAACTGATTATGCTCTCCTGTTAATCGAAGGGAAATTATGAGACATTAAACTATTTAACATACTATAATGAAATTATGATTCTTCAATTATATTTGTTTTTATAAGTAGCGTATAGAGATCGTATATTTTATGTATTTTAGTAAAATAGGCCCTTGACTCACAACATAGGATTCTTCATAGATATTCTCCGAAATAACGTAAATGCAGATGATTACAGGGACAAAGATGAAGAGTAGGGCTATTGTCCAATGGACAAAGGTCGTAAACACGAAAGGTAGAATTTCCCAAATCCCTGCTTCATAAATTGATTCCATCACTTTTGCATTAATTTGTAATTTTAAACGATAACAATGAACACATAAATGATAGCTATAGTCCATTCCCAAAATCGGTGCAGGTGAGTTTGAAAAACCCGCATATAATTTCCAGAGATACGAATTACAATTTAATGGTAACAACTAATTGTAGTGTTGCATATGCAATATTTAAACCAATTCATTACTCATCTACAAAATACATACTGGCAAGTTTATAAATTCCTGGCACACCGCGCCAACTCTTTTAAAATAGGAGCAGAATTTTGTAGGTTTGATTTACATTAAACGTTTTAAAAATCCTTGGAGTTATTTGGAAATTCAATATTCCAAAATACTGTTTCTAACTATTTCAATAACATTTCATTGCATTTGAATTTTTTGATGTTTTAATGCAAGAATAAAATAATGAAATTGAGGCCAAAATATAAAATAAACATTAAACATTTTCAAAAACAATATAAATTAGCATTACTACAATTAGTAGTAACAGTGAAATTGTAATTCGTATCTCTAGAAATTATATTTTTCAAACTCACCTGCACCGATTTTGGGAATGAACTATAAATTATTATTCGTAAATCCCCTCATTTATCCTAAATTGAATTTTTATATTTCTGAAATATTTTGGCAAAAAGGAATTGAATGAATGGAATCATCAGAAACTATGTCAATCTTTCAATCATTAGGAATTTCTTGCGCGCAATGGATTATCATTATTATAAAAATATAACGATATATTATTACATATAATATATCAATATAGTCTCTGATTTAATCTTAAATTAATATTAGTAATTATTTAATAATGCAATATAATATAATTAAAAGAAAAGTTTCAAAACCTTCTAGAAGCGCATCTACAGATTTGTATTTGTACTTATATGGTATATCTACATAATATAGTGATTTTGGGTTCATTCGTCAATGGTTGAGAAAGGCAAAAATTGGGTTGATTTGAACCCTAAAACCCGACCTTGAAAACCCTTAATATTGGGTCTTTAAGGGCTCGTTGACATCATTTTGAACAAACCATGTGCTCCGGTTTCTCTTTACATTGAACCATTTTCATTACCTATGTACTCTACTTACAGAATTTACTTCTTTGTCTATACTCAAAAGTTCTCTGCTATACATTTTACCATTCCCACTCCCAATTGTGCTTGTCTTGGCCTCTTGGCCACTTCCTTATAGCTCGCATTCGGAATGTGACATTCCAAATTTTTACCCTCAAACTCCACATTTCAATTTTATTCCTCACTCAAAGTCAGTATTACTGTCTTTAATTAATTTGACAATTATAGTCTATTTTTTTAAAATAAAACCCGAGTTTAAGCTTCCCACCAAAATTTCCAACGCTACAATTTTCGATTCAATTGTTATTATTGACTATAGTAAAGCAAAATACGACTAATATATATTCTCGTTTTCTTTCTTAATTTATTTAAAGAAAAACAACAATATTACTTATACTATTAAAATATTGCAGTTAATTATTTAAAATATATTAGTTTAGTTTATTTTATTCAGTTAAAGTTAAATTAAATTATGGAGTTAAAATAAAATCACATTCGGTTTAAATAATTATTTTAATAAAATTGCATATATATGCTATACTATAATTAATAGTAACAATTGAAACGAAAATTGTAGCGTTGGAAATTTTGGTGGGAAGCTCAAACTCGGGTTTGATTTCAAAAAAATAGACTATAGGTTAGAACGATTTTGTTATACGTTTAGAAATAATATTGATTCGAATTAGACGTTTATACAATTTATTTTATCATGAAATTGCCCGTTCAGAAACCTTATGATAATTCTATTGCTTTCAGAGTTGTGAACGTTGAGAGTTCATCTTTGCATATCCAGTGAAGAACGAGAGGATAAGGAATTGCAAATCTCTCATTATCGAGTCATATCCAGATTCTCTTTAACGGTGAGTTAGCAATTTTACTTATAATCTAACTCTACTAAAAGATAGAATAGATTGTAAATACAGGGTGGGTCTAAAGTCGCTTCAGACATTCAGAAACCAAGGATTAAAAAATCTGAGGCTACTTTAGACCCACTCTGTATATTATATCATAAATATATAGTATTTAAATATTTAAAATATGCACACGTCTCGTAAAATATAATCACAGTAATCAGATAGCTTGGTTGTGTATAAAAGTCATAATTGTAAACATAAGTTCATAAATACAAAACATCAGATCAGAGACAAAACTATCATTAATTTTAATTTATGTGGATAAATATAAATTCATTTGTTAGGCTTACAATTAGTTGCATCAAAGACCTAAGAACCATTTAATTGCGTTTAACTTGGAGGGATAAACTGTAAATAACAAAGCTATTAAGAAGTTGAGTTAAAAAAAGAATAGTCGATAAGACCAATAGTTTTTGATGGGCGATGGGTTGATTTCTCGTATTTCGTTAACTGTCCACTTTCCCAGTAGATCAATAACATCCTGACTCTTCACTTTATTGCACGCACTCCTTCGTCGCCCACTCAATCATATCAGATTATGTTCAATGTGAATAGAATATACAACGGAACGAGTTCAATGCTATCAATTTTTATCATCATTGATTAATTGATTCACTACTTTAATTTATTATTAGATAACTCTGTTGGTTTTAATGCTTAAATGGTCTCAACCCGAATCAATGTTTATGTAATAATTAGTAATGTCCTCGTGGAGTTACTCTTTGTTTATTGAAGCAGAAATTTCATAATGTGAAATACGCTTTTAATGGTTTCGGCAATTGCGTCCGATCTCCTTACGCTTCTGACAGAGATCTTGACGATGAGGTTTGTCTAGGTCCCCGAGGTCGCCCAACTTGGCTGCCACATCAAGACCGCGCTAGAATTTAATATATAAATGAATGAGATTAATCGAACGTAATCACGACCATTTAAGAAATAAAAGAAATATTCTATATCATTTTTGAATAAAAATTAAATTATTAGAATTACCCAGAATTAAAAATTATGAAACAATACAACTTACTACTCACGACCCAGGCTCCGTATAGTTATCTATAGTATAGTTATAGTTGGCTCTTTTGGAAAAATATAGTTAACCACTTTAACTATTTACATGTATTAACATAGGGCTAACAATAGTTAACTATAAATTATAGTTAGAAGATATTTTAACTATATAGTTATAATTGACAGTTTTTTCAACTAAACGGAGCCTGGCTCACGACGGAACATGTTGAGTGTTTTCTGGCTCGAATTTTTCGTGTTTAAATGGGGCTCTATCTGAGTTGTGGAACTATGCGGAATAAATTATCATGTCCATATATAAGATTATATGCTTTTCCCCGAACTAGGACTGGGTAATGCGCGCCTGCCCGTCTTTCAGGATCCCTCTACAAAAGGTAGTGTAAAAGGATAGGGAATTCATGGTTCCACAAGTAAAGTCAAATCCCTTTTAAACACGAAAAAAATGGCGGCAGCTAAACCCCTAGATGTTCCGTCGGCACAATACTTACTACTAACTTTAAGTTAACGTACTTGCTTATGAGGATAGACGTTAATCTGACAGCGAACACATTCTTGGCCCTTGTTGGACCATGAATTATTTTCTTTGCTTTGCCATCTTTTGTAACATGTAGGGCATTGAAATTCGCCGAAGACGCGTCTTTTTCCTTGGTATGGGGTCAATTGTTTGCCTTCGTTGTCCGACATGTCTCTGTTACCTTCAGATTAAACATATTTATTTATTTAATGAAAGTATTAACTATTAATCTTACAAGAAATTGTAAAATCGTAGAATCCGGTAATGAGGGAATCCGTCGAGTCGAGATGGAAAGTCGAAGATGTCGATTCAAGTTCAATCGATTTGAAACGTTTTTGAATTGTCCGTTATAAGATACCTATAGCTTTTATATTAAAATCGAAAGAATATATGAATAGGCTTTTGTGCTAGTACGTTTAGTCTTGTTGTATGCGTAATGCTATGCATATAGGCTATAGGACATGCTAGATGCTACGGCGTTTCGATACAAAATACAAAAATTTCAATTTCGTCGGTTTCGTACTTTCCTGTCGTGCATCGTGGTCGTGGATTTATGGATTCGTTTATAGTTGTCCCGGCCAAATAAGTTCTTTAAAATACCTCGTTCGGTTGAATAGAATTGACCTAGTGGCGTCATTCATGCATACTTTAAAAGGTAATACATAATAATTAATAAGCAAGTA
Organism: Neelides folsomi; assembly: GCA_034687125.1. Lineage (NCBI taxonomy): Eukaryota > Metazoa > Arthropoda > Collembola > Neelipleona > Neelidae > Neelides > Neelides folsomi. The sequence continues at coordinate 78,927 of JAQGBZ010000240.1, read as the reverse complement.
AGTTTAGAATTTTGGACTCGTTGTTGAAGTTTTCAATTTGAAACTTATGAATCATTATGAATGGATATTATGTTCAAGGCGTCCTGTGAGGAAAGACATTAAGCGGCGTTTAAAAAGTAGTTAAAGGTTTCATTTTTTTCCATATTGACATGCACTTCATTAAATTATGTCAAGTTAACTAACTGAATGTAAGCATTATGAGATATTATGCAAATTATTTTCAATGTTGAATGGTGATAAGTATTCACAACTCTAGTACTGATAATCTCGAGGTCTCAAGATATTATAACCATGTTATAATACTTTAGTTTGGAAAAAACCGGAAAGAACCTTCTAACTTTATAAATATCTAATTTTCAATTCATCTTTCTGCTAAATTACAATGATTTTTTAAACAAATATTTGTAAATATACAGATTTTGATTTCCAAGTGCAAATAGCTTAAAATGGCAATGAGAGTTTGACCAATTGGAACCAATTTCTGGCAATTTAAATGTATTTGGCCATTTATTGAGATTCATTCTGAGCGTGTTGTTTTTCCTTGGATTGTTTTTACAAGTTGGTTCTTTGGCAGTTTAAGGAATTATTGAGAGTGGAAAGAGAAGGCGTACTTTGTCAAGTATTTATAAGGGCAAATTGAAGAAGGGTCAAAGTACCCATTAAGGTCTTATAAGGCTTTATCTCTATTTGTTAGGTGCGAGCGAGGACTGAGGGTTTGTTGGGAGTTCCCATCAGCCTCCTTAAATTCTCTTAATCCGATCCGCCTCTTTAATCCCTGACCCTTCACATTTTCACTTCCTCAAATCTACCCTATTTCATCCAAACCCATTAGGGTTCAAAGGTCGAGAGTTCATTTCAGAGGATTTAAGGAGATTTCCTAATGGCTTAATTGAAAAATAAAATCCTTTATTTAATTTAAATATAATTGCTCGAGCAAACATAAATTGGACAGTTGTATCAAAATAATAATATCCTTATTGATTATTTTTTATAATTGTAGGTGTTTGAAAACTAGCTCATTAAATAGCTCACCAACATTGTGGTTTCGGAGTGAATGTCGGGAGATGTTCGTGTATGCCTGTTTATTTGAATAGTTAATTAGGCCGAGTGTTTGTAGGGTGGTTAATTAGCGAGAATTAAATAAAAAGTTGAGCCAATAATAAAAGAAGAGCAGGGACGGATCCTGCTGGTCCCGTCCACTGGAAGAAAGAGGTGAGGACTATGCGTGTGTGGTGTTGCGTGGTGTGGATCTTCAGGTCTTCAGCTCTCAAAACAATTGAGCCAATATTTCATTCCTCCACTTCTAAGTTTCCTCTTCGTCGGTCACATCATCCCCCCAATTGGCTTATACCCTTATACTTATACCCTTTTGATGTCAATTAAGCCTTTTACCCTATAATTACATAGTCTGAACTGATTAGATAGATAAAATTTCTTAGCTTATCTGATAACGTCCCTTCAATTACATATCACAGAATTGAAGATACTCCCAGTTTGTAAGTATTTTTACATTATTTTATAGTAAAGATTAACATGATATTTCTATAATTATAATAATAAGGAATGAGGAATTTTATTACATAATTAGAGGAATTATCTATTGCTTTGGATAGCGTTAATGTTGAATGGATGGGGGGTGGATGGTTGAGATTGTTTGATGTCATTTTACTAATTTCCTTCTTATTCTTCCATTGATTCTCTTAATAGGATTTGTTCTGATAGCGATAATAACGATTAGCGCCAGAATGCTTCCCAAATTTCTCATTACTCCAGTTGCCAAAAGAGTCTGTCTTGTTTTGCATCTCTTGTTTTCAGAGGATGAGGTGGAATCTAATAATAAATAGAGAAATGCCATTTGTTCTTAATTTCTCGGTTCTACAAATAGAGAATTGCTTGATAGCCATTTATCATATTATTCGCCACAATTTTAAACTTGGAACTTTTATGGCTTCTGAAGCCTTCTACTTTTTTTTATTTTATTATTTCTTCATTTTGCTCATATTGTGTAAATAATTTGCACTTGATTTTTCTTTCCTTTGATAATTTAACGACATATGACGTTATTATGCACTCGGTGCATTACAAAGGAATATTTCATTCATCCGAAATATCTTTTTACATAGTTGAAACTTTGTTCCAATTATAAGAAAGTGAAAATGTAAGCAATTAAACTACAAGTTATTAGGTGTAATAAACTTTATTCCAAGAAGTGAATCAGGAGTCGTTGGACAATAAGCATTCTTTCTTTGAATATAAAATATTTTTATTTGTTTTAATTCCACATCTTGGAATAATTTAAATTATAATATATTGCAGTAATTGTTTAATTTAACTTTTTTATGGTCCATTTTTTCCTACGTTTATTTTTACATGTTTTACTATTACGTTATATATACAATATTATACTTTGGAATTAGTTATATTTGTTAAAACGGTTTCTAGTTTCAAGAATATGAAGAATGTATAATTCATAAAAAATGTCATTGAAATTGTAAACCTCAGCATTCTAAAATTGGAATTTGCTTATAATGAGAAACTTTGTAATATTTAGCCCTATATTATTTACATTTTTAACCAGCTTCCTTTTTAAAAATACTTGGATAGAGATTCTTATATTAAATATCTTTAAGGACATCAACATGGTCGAGATAGTTGAAAAAAAGACATAGGTATTATCAATGTGATTTTGGATGTTGAACAAGGACTTCTCTTGTAGTCCGTATGGACCACGTAAATATATTTATATTTTAAATAGAACACTTGAGGCCACCCATCAATCATCCAACTCCACTTTAAACCCAATAGATTTTTATATAACTACAACTATTTTAAATCAGAGCACCTGAAAAATCTCCATTTTAAACAAATACTTAAATATCAAATACTTATAGTTATATTCTATCGCTAAGTTCGCTAGTAATTTAATTCAAAATAAATGGTGTTTTTACATCTGATTAAAAATAATTTAATACAGAAAAAAAATTGTTTACTACTTTTGAGTTATTTTTTTTGAATAATTCAACAGTCCCATAATAGATTTATTTAGACCCGCACATTCAAATTAACAGACTTACTTTCATTGCACTTAACTTGGTTTGAACAGAAATACAAAAAGCTTTTGATAAATAAGGCCTTACTGAACTTGTAAACTCCTTAACTCCCCAATTACAATTACCTCATTGGATATACATGATAATAGTTCCTCCATATTAAGATTCCAACTCTCGTAATGGTTCTTACTAGAGATTCAAAACAAAATTTGAATAATAATCTCATTAAAGGCTTTTATGGTTGAAACAAATATAAATGGCTTAATACCAAATGGTCATTGGTTTAACATAATGATTATTAAGAGGATTGGAAAGAGTAGTGGGAATTACCGCTAATTCTCCATTTAAAATTCATTCTATACGCACTTTTCCCTTTTCTTATTTAACAAACAGTTTAAAGATTACAAAAGTCAAAAGCTGTCCATTGAGTTATTTAACCAGATAAAGCCTTCCATGTATTTATATCATTTTTAATATATTTTATGTATCAGTATATATGAAATTCGATTCTTTTACATAACATGTTATTTTTGCCCTTCTTAATTTAATAGCTTTTATGTATTATCTAATACATTGCGTTATCGAATTTGTTTGTTCGGGTATTTTTTATTTTTATGAGTATAGATTATTTTATATTGATATATGTATATTCATAAGTTATAAATCATTTATTGTTGATAGATTCAAGTACATCTATCGTTTGTATATTTAAACTTTTTGGTACATAAGTTAAATAAACGTTGAATAAGCTAAGGCAAAGTTAAGTATAAAAAATATACCTATAGGGCGGAGACTATGTGAAGAGTTAGCGAAGTTTAAAGGGAGGTCGCTTAAAGCTAAACCAATTTTGGACTGTCAAAATTGGTTCAAGCTAATGCAGTGCCACATAGTCCAGAATTTGAGTTAAGATGAGTTTAGCTGATTTCTGCTCTATGTGCGGTTTAAGCTAGCTTAAATATAAATTTTAAGCTCATTTCTCATTCTCGCTCCTGAGCAGGTTTAAGGAGGTTCATATTTACAAATTATAACTTTTAAGGGTGTTTTAACCAATTTGAACTATTATTAAACGAAAAGTGATAAACGTGGGAGCTCAATTCTATTTTGTGAAAACACCGGCTCTCAGTGAAAACTCCAGTGAAGAATTCACAAATTCAATCCTTTCATAAGAGTCTGCTTACTATTTTTCTCGTCCATTGTGTGACAATTACTATTAATTTAATTTACATTTGAAGTTAAAAAGAATTTAATCAGTCCATTCAATCCTTTAAAATATAAATACTTGGCTGACTTTATTGGAATTCACAAAAACTTTCTATAAAGCCGTATGATTTTTAAAAAAAAGTTTTCATATATTTTTAATGCATTGTGAGTTTACCCTATGATTCCCACTTTATCGCACTGTACTTATAAATACAACAATTTATAGAGGAAACATCAATCAGTGAAGAATCTCTCAAAGTCACAAGTATATTAAAGTATTTTATTACTTACTTTTATCATTTACTAAAAGTAAAATCTCCATTCAAAGTCTCCCTAAAACTAGTTTGTTATTAGCTAAATACTTTTAATCGTGATTAACTCATATTTAGAAATTGGAAGAATTTAAACAATGTATTGGTATTGGGATACATAAATGAGAATGTTTGTGACAGTCGAGGTCGAGACTGTCAAGAGTGTGTATGGGAGAGAAACAGAGAGAAATATGAGAAAACACATGGATGCAATTTGAATTTGGGCTTCATTTATCCGCATATAAAGTAACGCCTGGTTTAAGCTAAACCAAAGTTAAACCAGATTTCTGGTTTAAGACTAAACCGCACACAGACCAGAATTTTATTCAAACTTATTTAAACCTCCTTGACCCTCCAACCAGATATTCTCTGCCCATAATGATAAGTAATCAATAATGTAAGACCATTAAGGTATAAGTAAGATTTGACGTAAATAATATAAACTCTGGATATTTAATGAGTTAATGAGGTGTAATGGACTTTTATCTCCTTATTACTCAAAACAACGACCATTTATTTTATCTTCCTTCTGGAAGAATCTTTGTTCGAATCTCAATTGGATGGTTTGTTTTTAATATCCAGCTCCCTATTGTCATTCTTTTTCTTGTCCTTTTGGTGAGGGTGTGGAGAGAATGGATAATTTAAATTATGTGTACAATCAACATCAGAAGCTTCAATTATAAATTGGTTGTACGCCCAAGGTTGAGGACAATTTTTATTCTCAAGATAGACGTTGGATATGTTTTTCATACATAACATGCATAACTACTTTGGTCTTCTTCTAAATACTTATTTTTTATTGCCTAACTTGACTTTAACTAATGCGTTAGATGAATTGTTTGAAACACGTATTCGTTATGTGTTATATTTAATGGTTAATCCTATGCTTCATGTTTGGAATTTGGTAAATTAGAATAATTTATATTTTAATTATTTCAAAATTTATTCACGACTCGAATCACATTATGAACATTATTTATATCACGTCAATCCTATCACAAACTTTTATTTTCTTCCTTTGTTATTGTTGGAGACTTGGGGAGTTGATAAATATAAAAGCTTTATACTTTGTATATACACATTTAATATCAACATTAAGTTATAGTTCCTTTTATGATTTTCCGATCCGTTTAAAAAAACATATAAGTAAAATAAGTCGTTAATTTCCTTTCCTTATCATTTCATGCTTGCTCTATGCTTGACCTTTGATTCTTATTTATTCAACTTGAATTCCATGTTTTAAAAGACATGGACCAGATTGCCAGGAAAAACTTCAAGTGAAGTTTGATTTGAATTTGAGGAAGTGAAAACAGGTTGGGTAAATATTTTAAAATGTGAACATGAGAAATATCCAGTTTATCACATACGCACGTGTACATGAATTAAATTCCAAATAATTCGATTTAGATATTTTATGGCGACTATGCAAAACAATGAAATATCCTTTCGTTTATAAACTTAATGCCTTTTATATTTATATAATAATCTTTTCTTAATCTATTAGACCATTTTCTTAATCTTTCTTATCACTTTTCTTAATCAGTTTTTAGAAATTAATTACTTAATTTTTGACAATATTTAAAGGAAGACGAGTAAATATAAATATTTTCATAATTCCTTTTCCTTATGAAATTAATTATAATGTGGTTTCTGAACGATTATTTATTATTTAATTATTATTATAATGCATTTGCATTAGAATAAGAACGTAGGTACATAGTGAGTATTTATAGTTATGAGAAATTGAGTTTGTAAGTTGTTGGTTATTTGTTTTTAATATAAAATAATATTTTTTCTTATAGCAAATGAATGATTTGGTTCTTTTGTATATTTTTTAGTTGTAAGATCTGTTGGCCTTGGGTAGTTTAAAAGGAGCGTGGAAGACGGGAGTTGTACGTTTTACCCCGATCGGATCGGATCGATATAATCGTCAGAGGAGAAGAAGGAATGGTAGCTGAATAAACCAACTACGTTCTTTCTCCTTGGATCATTCAGAAAGAGGCTTCGGGCCTCAAACCTAAACCCGCCTTAGTTTACAATTAAAAACCCGCCTAAACATGGAGATGTGGAGGAGAATCGCCATCGTCCTCATTGGACTCTTCGAGTGTTTGATGTTCGCTGGGTGCATCTTTGGTTGGCCTGCGCTGCTACACATCCTGCAAACAGAAGGAATTTATAGGTGGGACAAAATTTCATCATTTATTATGAAATGACTTTTAACCTTTAATCTTTTTATTTATCATTAGTTATTTAATTCGTTTACTTTTTACGTTATAAGCATTTAACAATTAACGATAATGATTATAAATATAATTTTAAAATAAATAAATAATTATTTTTTAATTATTAATAAACTATTTTTATTCAATTGTTTCAAATATCTTACATATATTTAATTAATTGAATTAAAAGCATTTTTTTACATGATAGAGTATAGAAATGAATTGATTTATTTTGTATATTTTAGCCATTTATGCAATGGGTCGACGAGTTTGGTTTTCGTGAGGGCTGATGGAGTGAAAATGAACGTGTCGGCTGTAGCCTCTGCTCCCAAACTAGACGCGAGCAATATTTCAATTGTTATGGACGAGGATTCGAGTCTGGATTTACCTCAACAGTTTGAAGACGATCATAAAGGATTCTATGTAAGTTATCTTTTAACTAGGAATTAAATTTATTTTGTGTATATGTAACTTTAATTTTATTATTAATCCTTTTGATTTTTATAAAACTTGTTTTTATCATTGAATTTAGAAATGCAAAGAACAAGACGAGAAGTTTGGTCTGATCTTTACAATTTGCGTGGTTCTCTACGGATGTCCAGCCATTCTGGTCGGATTCTGCTTAGATAAATTTGGTCTCAGAGTGACACGTCTATTTGCAAGGTATGATTATGAAAAATATTAACAATTAAAATACCAAATCATTTTTTAGTTTTTAATTTAAAATAATTTTATTTTTTCAAAAAAATAGTTCGATGATAACGTCCGGATTCATCTGTCTTGCATTTGCAACTAAAGGTATAAAAGCCAATTATTTTTGGTATTGATTAATATGATTAAAGATATTCTTTTGCAATTATAAATGAACTCATAAAAATATAGTTTTTAAAACGGAATACAATGGAATGAATGAGAGAATTTAAATAGTGGAAAGGAAAAGTTAAAAGTTTTAAAGACAGAAAAGTTAATGAGAAATGAGACACTTTGTGATTAAATGTGAAAGATAAAATCGATGGAAGTTTGCCTTGTTTTCCTTCACAATTTAACAAACCCTTAACGAATCTTGTTTTTTTCTTCCAGAGGAATCTTGGCTTGTATTCCTTGGATTCGTGTTGATTGGAACTGGGGCGAATCCGATAAGGATGTGCGCTCTCCAGTATGCAAATCTGTTTCCAGCTCAGAGATCCACCATCCTCTTTGTCTACACATCGGCCCATTCAATCTCCACACTTGTTTTCCTCATCTTCCAAGTAAGAATCAATTAATTCAAAACTTTACAAGACTTTAACATTTGGCTACTTATTGACTTAAGTGACTTACTACTTTATTGATTTTCTTACTTTTTTTAATGCAACTCAACATAGCTGCTTTATATAACATTATGTTAATTATATTGTTAATACTTGTTCTCAATCAGAATATATTATGGATATAATGAAGTGATTTTACAATTGATATTAATTGAATAATAAAAACGCTTTCCTTTTCAATTTAATCATTTATTGGTTCTTTGATGATTTGTATGATTGATTTGATTTATTTTGATGATTTGACTGATTGATTGATTGGATATTTATTGATTAGAATGCACATGCGTTTGGAGCGAGTCTTCAAGCCATTTGCCTCACAGCGGCTTGCATTGCGGGAATGACCTTTGGATCTACCTTTATTATGCCATGCATGAAGACGGAACACAAGGAGGATGAAAACCCGAAGAAGGAAGAAAACGAGGAAAAAATTGCGGAAACCAAAGGACTCACCAATGGAGGTGCAGGAGACTCAGAAAAAGAATCAGTTGCACTCTCAAACAATGGAAAGGACACTAAAGGTAATTTTATTACACTTTTATTATTTTATTGTTAGTTAGCTATTTAAACTAACATCATTAACTTTTAAAATTAAACAAATCTACTATGATACTTACTAAGATAATAATTATTTTAGCTTAATTGTCAACTAATTAATAAAATCATTTTGAATTTCAGTTGAACTCTTGGAACTTGAGAAGAAGAACGAACCACCAAAGCCAGTTCCAGTTTGGAAATCCGTGAAGACCCTTTCATACGCCTTCCACATCTTCTGGCTTATGAATTTATACAATCTCAGGTTTTACATTACTTGCTTCAACCCATGGGCCTACAAAACAACTGATGATTCGAAACAAGGTAAAACATTTAATATGAAAATTGTATTAGTTAAATTGGCAATACAAATATTGTACATGTAGCCAAATGTCCATCTTCTGATAATACAGTTAATAATGTAGCAGATTATAGTTTTACTACAAAAATGTTTGTTTTTTCAGTTGCATTTTTCAATCAAGTCAACGGAATTTTCATCCTCGCTTCTCCATTTTTCGCTCCTGTTGGTGGAATAATAACTGATCACCTTGTCAAGCGAGCCTCAAAGAGTATTCTAAATATTAATATTAATTTTTAATTAAATAATTATTCAATATTTAATTGACATTGGGTCATTTATTGTGATTGAGTGATTGATGATATTAATTGGATTATATTATAATGAATTTGTAGTTGAAGATAAAGTTGATCGAATGGCCAAGACATTCCAAGCTCCAACGTATTGTCTCATTGCTGCTGCCACATTGATTTTCTCCGTGTTGGTCTGTCGACTTTTCTTCACCCCGGCTGCCGTTTACGCCTCCCTTTTCCTCATTTCACTCTCGAGGCCAATGGTCATTGGATCCTTCTTTGCCTACACGAGAATCAGGTAAAAATACCTTTTCATAATATTGAAAAAAATCAATTGGTTATAATTAAATAATGAAATTAACTAATGAAATTAATAAATGAAAACATTGATAATGTAATTTTTTAAATTTAGGTTCCTTCCGGATCATTTCAATCGGCTCACTGGCATTGGATTCACTCTTGTTTCAATCCTCTCCATCTTCCAGTATACTCTCTTCAAATGGCAATTCTCATCGGATGAAAATTACTACCGAGTAAGTTTAACTGTTTTTACTTTTTTAACGATTAACTGTTTTTATTTCAATATAAACATATTCATTATTTTAAGATTATTGGTATTGATTTTAAAATGTGTTTTTAACGTATTTTAGGTAATTATTGGGCTAATGGTCGTCACTGTATTAACCCTCGTCAGCCCCGGACATATTTTAATTAACAAATTGGCCAGGAAATATGCAGCTGAAAGGATGAGCACAGTGAAGGATAATTAAATAACACGTCGGGAAATTCAAATAATCAAAGGCAATTCAAATAACGATAAAATCAATAACGCGTGATTTCATCATCATCATTGTGCGACTTTAATAGAAATGATACAAAAGTAAAAAACCCATCATTATCTAAAAAAAAAACTATGAGGAAAATTAAACTTAATAACCTAAAATGGAAAGAGGCCTTTAAAATAATACCTAATATGCTTTAATTTGGACCGGTGATTCAATTCTCAATATTTTAAATCATCTTTTTTAGCCTAACGTGGTTATTTAAATATTTGAAAGAAGAAACCACAAATCAACTTCTTTTTATACTTCTAATAAATAGGAAATCTTCATTTCACTCTGTCACTTTGACATATGCGTTTTGTTTTAAACTTGATTGTAAATATACTTTAAAAAGTAAATAGCTTAATTATTAATTATACATTTTATGTTTATTAGAATTTCTATTGTTCAAAATAGGCAGTGAGTTTTATTTAGTTTGTAATTGTTTTAAAGGTAATTAATTAATAGTTCATAGGTTAATTACTATTATTTATTTTTTGAGTTCGTTAACTTTAAATTTAATTCTACTGTATATCTGTTTATAAGATAATTGATTCAGAAATGACAATATGACTTTACCCCAATTTAATTAAATGTTGCTGTAATTGAAGAAGGAGGTTGAAAGTTAGTTAAATTACAAATAAATAGGCTTGCCACTCGTTGATAACGTTCCCGGGAGCGCTGATGAGAAATTTCCCGGGAGCGTTCCCGGGAATTGGGTATCCTTACAAATAAATGTAACTGCGGGCAGCATAAGGATGTGTTAGTAATGGATTAACTGTTAAATGAAATACAGAAAATTGAGAATCAAATGTGAACCATGTTAAATATTTAAGTAATTAATGATTTAATCAACAAGTTGCAACAACAATTTAAGGTTTAACGTATACCAGCTAATTTTATTTTCCTCTCAACTGATTGTATACCTGAATGAGAGGATGAAGAGTGAAATCAGAAGAAGTGAAAGTACTTAATTCAATAGTTAATAAGATAAATATTTTAGAAAACAATTATCTTAATTTAGCAATTTAATTACTCAAACATAAACTTATTCTATCAATATAATGAGATGTTTAAACCAGAATTAATGGAGATGTATTTAAGTAAAATAGTAGTAAAACTTTATAGATATTACAATTAAATATTTAATTAAAATTAAAATTATAAAAATGGAATTAACATTAACACTTCTTTATTGCATTTACCTATTTTCATACATTGGTCATTTTAATTACAATTAAAGGCATTTAAATTGACGATAAAATCGGCTTAATATAGGTAATTATTTAATGCACTATAATAAGAATTAACTATGAATTAAATGAGACAAATTCTCAATTTTATATAATTCCGTCCATTAGCAATTAAATTAAATTCAATTGCATTACACCTAGAGCCTCCAAATTACCGCAAAATCTCATTACCGCATATTTATATATGTAGTATACATTCAAATGTCTATATACTTATTTAATATAATATATGCGTAAATAAAACAGGAGATGTAATTATGATTATTTGGTATAATTGGTATTCATATTATGTTTTGAAATATTTATCTGCCATAATTTTAGACTTTCTTCAAAAGGAATAGGATTTACATGTTCATTTTTAAAATGCTTATACATTATAGTTTGTTTCTTTTTAAAAGATTATTTAATAATGCAATTTTTGACAAACTTCATATGATGGATTTAATTAACCACCTGACCTTTTATGAATATATACCTTTTATGAATATTTTAAATGATCCAGAGAAATATTATTCACCCAGATAATTCTCATTATCTTTAGATGAGCGATTCTGATTTAGAGACGATAAATTCATATAACTGATCTTATGACATTGCTTTAATGAATCAATTTGAAATTATAAAATTCAATCCTTTTAAATATTTAAATTAGGATGAACAAGATGGAAAAACATCATACTTAAATTTAATACCGGAACGCGGTATTACCGCTAGCATCAATACCGCGGTGCGGTATTAGTCTTGCGGTAATATTACGAAACGTGCGAAGGAAAGAGGCATTTGGACGGAATTAAACAAGTTTAATGCAATTATGAATGGTTAAATCTTGCTGTTTTGATTGCTTAATTATAATTAGTTATTCTTTAATGCTTAAATGTGAGTTTTATGCATTTAATTTAATTAATTAAATTGGAGAATTATGTTTTTATTTATTAAATATTTAAAACTGTTTTAAAAGTCTATTAATTATTGTTATTAATTATTATTATTGGTTAAATATTTAATTGAGTTAATGCAGTAAATTAAATGAATGATTGAATCAGACTGATAACGTTTCGTTTTAATTCATTACTAAACGTTTTTAAATAAGACTAACTAATATAATTAAACTATTTATTTTACTAATTAAGAACTTGATACATCTTTTTAACATTCTTCACCATCCATTATAAAGTCAAACTGGATTAGATCATTACAATTTACAATTTATAGTACAAAACAGTTTAAAATAAACTCTTTAACGATAGAATTAAAGGAGATAAAATAGTCATTATTATTATTACACATATTAATCATTACAATTAATATCCATTCACTATGAAATAAATCTGAATCCCTTTTTAACATTAATTAATTAAAGATATATATTTAAGGCAATGTAGGTAGTTGTTGTCCAACTACTCACTCATTCAAATATTCAAATTGTTCTTTAACTCAAGACATCATTGATTAAAATAGTTTGTCTTATTTGTCTAAATTAATTAAATCACTCTGAGGTGGTGATTATGACTGTGGAATCTTCTTCAGTTGGCCCGAGTTGTTGTTTCAACATGATGTTTTCCCTTCTCAGTTCCAAGTTTTCCCTCCGAAGGACGTCCAGCTCCTCGGCCGTGTTTTCGTGTTCTTTGAGAGTCGATGCAAGTCGACAGTTTGTCCCCCTCAATTCATTGATGTACTCGCAGGCTTTGGCTAAAATACCACCTTTGCTCTGAAAACATCAAATTATCTTTATTATTCAAATAACAAATATTGACAATGCCAATTATAGTAATTAATAATTTATTCAAATTGATAAATAATGTTTAATAAGAAATAGTTGAATTTGTCTTGTTTACTTTGGAGATGCTTACTTGTCCTTGCTTTGAGGCCTCTTCTGTGCAAGTAGGAACAATTTTAGCAAGTTTGTTGATCCATCCGTTGATTTTATCTCTTCTTCGCCTCTCCACTTCATTATGTGTAGCTCTTTTCTTTTCATCCCTCACGGCGGTTTTCCCTAATGATCCTAGTCTCCCGATTGATCGTGCATCGATAATCTGAGCAGATCTCGGGGAAATTGTCCTACCTAAAATTCATAAAACAATTATATTCAGTTATTCTACATAAACTTTAACTCATTATAGTAAGTATACTAATACTGTATTTTGCCATAGGGTAAATTATATAATTAATTATTCTATTAATTAATTATGCGGAACTTACTAATAACATCATTGGATCCAATAACATAATATTGTCCATTGACAGTAGGAGAAAGAACTTGAACTCCACCAGATCCTTGATATCCTTCATCTGCAAGTCCCACAACTCGATATGTCAAACCACCTAAAAATAAAATAATAATTAATTTCTCTCCATTACTCAACCATAACGTTGAGTAAATTAACAATTAATGTTATAATTAAGTTTACCTCCTTGTGTTTGACCAAATTGAATGGACGAATGCGGACCGCCGTCTGTGAGTATCGAAGAAACTGAGGCATCGTCCACCACGGACGTTGTTCCATCTTCTTCGACTATCGTGACTGTAGTAGGAATGTCCATGTCGTCGTCTTTCTCTTCATCACTCGTCTCAATCAGCTCCTTCGGCCTTAAAGTAAAACAAATTAAATTAGTAAAGATAAATAAACTCTTTAAAACAATAATAAACAACAAATAAAAATGAATCAAGCTACAAATGAAATGAATTCAAGCTACAAATGAAATGATGCAATTTACTATTTCCACTCAACAGTCGAAATGAGCAATGACATTTTCTTGACATTATGTTTATGATTTAGGCCCAATAGTGGAATTGGCATATAAATGAAATTGACAGTAATTGCAATTAGTTAAATAACGAGCAGATTATTAGCTCTATGGCAGAAAGGGAGCGATGGATTTTTTGAATAATTATTGATCTCTCCCTACGTGATCATCTCCATCGACGAGGAGTCAAATTGTTGATCCATGCGATGTTGGCTGTGTGGACGAGGGCCGTGTCCCGGGCTAAGGAGTCAGATGATCCAAAAAGGGTCACACGGTCAAAACATGTGAGGAACCAGCGAGAATGAACGAAGCTCAGGTGACACACACTCAAACACGAAAATGGACGAAGGATCGAATTAACACTACCAACATACAAACCCCCAGTCTATACCCTATAGCCCCCACCACATCTATACCTCTATCCACCCATGACTTTTCAAAACCTGAATCCATTCCCTTCGTGTACAACAATCCAAACAATATTCAAAAAATCGATGTACAAAAACAAACCATTTAAATAAAAAAAATTCATCCGGCATTGAAGAACATGTACTAATCCCGATTTGATTATTAAATCTAATTTAATTGGGAGTGACCAGATTAATTATAATTAACGAAGCGATAAAATAACTAGATTCATCTTTTGAGAATTCAAGATACCTTACCAATGAGCAGACGTGGAACAAAGAAGCCGATGTCACAAACTCCATATTTAAATTCTCGTTCAATCCCCAACACATTAATGCAAAATAAAAAATTACATTACGCAATGAATTTATTAAGCCGCTAACACATTTGGTTGATGAATTGAATAAATTGTCAAACTTGATACTTCCCATATAAATACTTATAAGCTCATTTCATAATTAATTTCATACCGTATTTTATATGCAGTCATATCTGATTCATATCCAAATTACATAAATTCTATTCAAGATCTAAAAGTAAGATTATAAAAACATCTAGTTAATCCAATAATATATGTATAACTATCAACATAACATTTCTAAAACTTATGAGATTGTCCTTGTCATTGGGTGATTTTACACGAAATTAATCATTATGCAGAACGATTAAATAAGTAAATTAAAATCCTTTTTATATAAACTTAATATTATAGTAGAGAAATTGTTATTGTCTAATTACATAAATAAATAACAGTTGTCTTACATTTATAGTTGATTCATGACTAAGATTTGGTAACTTTTGTTCTCATTTTGCAATAGTATACAGAAATATCTTATAAGATTGGAAAATTGATTAAACAATTAAGATAAAAATAAAATAAATATTATTAAATTAAAATCAATACAAATAAACGTACAATGATTCATTAATTTCCCCATTGATGATTGATAAATTAATTAAGGATTTGTAAACTAAATAAGAATCATAATTAGTTATATAATATGGCACAAAGTAATTACATAAATATAAAATATAAAAATTCAACAATTAATTTAAGTATTTTTAAAGTATTATACAAATTAATATAAATATATTTAAAACATCTATTGTCCAAAATGGTTATAATACTATGCGGTTTTGAACGCATTCTTTATCGCAAAGAAGATTGGATCCACAATCTACACAATCTAATTGGAATTAATATTACAATTAATATCCAAACTACTGATAGTATATACAATTTAATTTAAAATCTTAAAAATTTCAAAGATTAAACAGATCCCTTCTTTTTCTTCCAGATCTTTGAGGATGATTTCTCTCTCTTTATCTCACCATTATTTCCATTTGCAATTAACGTTGATTTCCCATCTTTTTTCTAAATAATAAAAACAATCAATTAATGGCAATTAAAACATAATTGGCTCAATTTAAAATCTCTGTAATTATTAAAAAATTGGTACAAACTTGATTTCTTGGAGGAAGTGGAGGAGAAGGTTGGTAAGGAATTGGAATTAAATCTCCTGATACTTTTCTTCCACTTGTTCTATCGTTCAATGATAGATCCAACACTTTGGTTTTCGGAGGTCTTGGAGGAATCGGTGCTTCAATAATGGGCTCATTCACATAAGTTATCTGACCAAGATTGGCAGAACTTTCGACATTGAGAGGTTCGTGTCCAAATTTTCCCAAATTGTCAGCTTCAATATAAGAGCCAACACCAAATCTCTGATTTGTCGGATTGGTCCAACTTTTAGCCCTTGATTCAATCCCACTTGTGTGTTTGTCAGGTTTGTCAGAGTCAGGGTCTGACAAACCCGAATCTCCTCCGCTGGTTCGACTCTCAATGCTCAGCCTATCACAATCCGTTTTCACCTCAGTCATGGTCATTTCTTTATATTCTGGTAATTTAATCACTTCTTCAATTATAGGTCGTTCGACGTTGCTCGTCTTTTTCTTACCTTTGAAAAATTAAGCAAAAATTAATTGTAATAATTTAAAAATAATTTACTAAATCAGTAAATTATCAGATACAGTGTATTAGAATTAATTTTCAACTAATATGGTATGTTTTATTTATGAAACTCCAATTTACCGAAAATTCTAAAAATCTTGTCAAAGGTCTTTGTTTTCCCCTTTGTGACAATGTCCGTGTATTCTTTGCTCATTTTAATTAATTCCTGTCTTCTGAGGTCATTCGACTTTTGATCATCTAGAAAAACTCAATAAAAAATATTATTAATATTATACCAATGTTAAATCCTTTTTTCCATACTTAAAGGCAGATCTTGAAAACTTACAATTAATCTAAATTAAACAAATATTAAACTAATATAAACTAATATTAGTAACACAAATGATAATTTAATAATTTTTACCTGATCTTTTCTTCCAATTTTCAAAAAGGTTCTCGAGCTTCTCAAAAGTATAATCATGGTTTTTATACCCTTTGAGCAACATTGCAAGTTCTTCGTCCAAAGGATCAATCGTCCCCCTCCTTCGAACCTCATTGGGATCTTGTGGCAAATGATTTTTAATCCTCTCAGTCGCTCTCGGTGTCAATGGCGGATTATGTTTCCCTAATATTGGCAATTGACAAACAGCAATTGGCGGAACAGTCGGATATTTTTTATTTCTTTCAAACTTTTCCAACTTATCCGGGGTGGATTTATCAGCTTTGACAAATGTTGGTTCAACGCTGAAGTTTGTAGGGGCCATGTCAATATATTCCAAGTCAGTCGAAGAAACACACAACTTTGTTGGAGATTCTCCTCCATTGATGGCAACAGGTCTTGGTGGAATTTTATAATCAGAATTTTCATCCCTTGGGATATCATAATACTCAGTAGAACCTTCAGAAGTCGTTATTTGCTCCGCTCCTTTGTTCCGTCTGGGGATTTCAGGCGAAATCGGAATGTTTTCATAACTATGTAAAATATTTGGCGAAACAGAGGGAATCTTCAATTTAAGATTCCTAGCATGTGGGATTGGTTTGACTTGTTCAGGTTTTTCTTCTGGTTCTTCAAAGGCATCAGTAAATTCTTCTTCTTCGTCAATGTTTGGTTCAGAAAGTAAAAGTTTGTCTAATTTATTTTCAAGCTCTTCATCACCATGAAGTAAACTGCGTCTCTCAACGAGGTTCTTAACACGTTGGAAGGCCGCATAGGATCTTGTCATGTTTTCATATTCGCGAATGGTTTTCCCGATCGTTTCGTGATGTCCACGCGTTCCAGCAACGTCGAACGGAGTTTCGCCCATGTCATTCGTCACGTTA
This sequence comes from Neelides folsomi, assembly GCA_034687125.1. NCBI lineage: Eukaryota > Metazoa > Arthropoda > Collembola > Neelipleona > Neelidae > Neelides > Neelides folsomi. The sequence continues at coordinate 61,214 of JAQGBZ010000240.1, read as the reverse complement.
CATTGGTCGATTCCATCACCGTGGAGGAGAACTGTCCAAATCATGTTCTTCAGTCCGTAAAAAGCTCCGTAATGCATCAAAGTCGGAAATTCATTTCCTGTTATAAAATTTAAATTTTTTCATTTTAAAACTTTTCATATTTTTAACTCATTTAGATCAAATGCAGCTGCAAAAATCTTTAATTTTATCTTTAACCTCTTGAAATGAGCATTTCATTGAGATAACCAAGACTCTCATCAGTTTTGAAATCAGTAGAAGCATTGAAGTGAACGGCCAACTTCTTTGTGATCTCTTCATCATAAGCTTCATGGACATCAGAAATCTAATAAAAAGATACAATTAGTAGAATGAACTGTAAAAGCTTTAAAAGTTTAAAAGTTAAGTTTAAACCTTTAAAATATTGTCCATCACTCGCTCGCCACTCAGCCCACTGCTCGCCTCATATTTCAAATGCTTCGTTCCCAGTTTTTCACTATTCCGATATATTGACACTTCGAGCAAACAAGTTTCATCACCACAAATTGATTCTAAAATAAGATATTCAATTCATTAAATATTTTATACTTATACAATACTTATAGGAAGCTATTCAATTTTGAAATAATTTTCATCCAACTCACCAGGTATTCGCATGAGAGCAGAGAAAGGATTAAGAAGTATTAAATTGGAAATGGTCGTGGATTCCTCCCCACGATAAACGGTGGCTGTTAAGTTCATGTTCGACGGCAGCGGCTTCTTGAGATTCACCATCACCCGTCGTCCATCCCTTCCGATCTTGTGAGGGAAAAGAGAAAACGACGAGGGAGTGTCGACTTCAACATTGAAAATCTTTTCCACTTGCTCTGTGAACTTTTTGCAAAAATCAGGGTCAAGTCGCGAGGTTGACCGAAGTTCAATCGCACACCATTGAGAAAATTGAGCCAAAACTAAAGAAAATAAAACAAACCATAAACCAAAATCTGAAACTAATATATAAAATATAATCACTTAATCACATTTATCATATACATACCTGTATATCTGTATAGAATCAATTTAAAATAAATACTACTTCAGTTAAATGACTTGTTTACTCTCCACATCACATGATTTATGATGCAATGAGGAAGTAAGGAAAATACAAATAAATAAAATGAGATAAATTATCTACCATTTTCATATTCATCTTCAATTAATTGAGGGTTCATGTTGAGAAGCACCGCAATGACCCGGGAAGGTCTGAGGATTCTGTTAATGGGGGAAATTCTCTTCCGCTTCTCCGCCTCATGTTTGAGTCGATCGAGGAACTGATGAGAAACGATCACAATTTGAACCTTTGCTCGATGGACTTCCCCAGCCACGGCTGTATATTCCATGTCTTGCAAATCATATCCAGCCACTCTAAAAATTTAATTAAAATTTAATTAATTACACTTATAATCAAATAGATTAATTAATTTTTTAATTTTTGTTTTAATTTTTAAATAGATTCAAACCTTATATCCAGTTTTTCTCTATCAGGTGTCACCATTTGCTCAAAGAATAATCTCAAATGAGCTTCGGCATTCCGGCTGAAGAAACATCCATGGCTCGAAATGACCGTTACATCCATCTTAGGACTTTCTGTCAAAACACACAAATTCGGATCTTCAAAATTCATTTTTCAAAATTAAACACATTCGCGAAATAAATAAAAATTCACTTTCTAAATTTTTAGGTCTTGTGTGTGAATCAATCAGATTTCAATTACAGGTAATTGACTGAGAAAAACTTAAAACTTAAACAGTTAAGTTGTTAATTAAAATTAAATTAGTCCAATTCTAATTCCTGCTTATCCCACTTAAACGAAAAGTGTACTGACTTTTGCTTTTCTGAGGGCGTAAAAGAGTTTGAGTCACTTTCGGGCAGGAATGTGAGTTTACATGATTGTGAATGAATGAACGGGGTGAATGAAGCGGAAGTGAGTCTGAGCCACCCGGGAGATCAAACTTCTGTACCGGGATGAATAACGGGCGGAGGAAATGCGGAGGCAAAATGAACATTATTTTAAGACTTACACTCATCGTGACTCCTGGGGATGTCGATGAGGAAAACCACATGGAATTACATATCCTCAAAACGCCTCCAAAACATAAACGCCCCTTAGCCCATATCAATTTAACCCCGTTCAACCAGAAATTGCTCATAATGTAAATAATATTACATTAATTATAATAATTTAACTCTTATAGCTAAATACAAAATAACAAAATAACTTATTTATATCTGTACATGTCTGTAGTCAAATGTGAATGTTTAATAATAATAATACATTAATTATCATACAAACACAAAAGCATCTACTCTATTTATACATATTATGTAACATTTAACGTCACCTCCACTGATTATTTGATTATTTTTATGGCAAATTGTTAAATCACTCCAACAAAGTTTATAATTAAATCGTCTTAAGTTAGCGAACTAATTGTTTATACAATCATCTATTAGTTTCATTAGCAGGCGCATACAATGACCTTTAAAAATTCATTCAACCATTAAGGAATGCTAATAATTGCTCAAATAATTAAATTTTTCCTCAAGTCCCCGTTACCATTCTCATTTAATGAATATGTGATGCAGTCTTAACTCTTAAGTAAATAAAACCAACAACGCAAATTCAAACCTTACTTTAACTTTACTTATTGTCAAGTCCAACTTACATTACGCTCAAATCACAATTGGTAACACACGTTAAAATGTATTTAAACTATTTTATGAATTTAAGCCAATTAGTTAACCATAACCCTTAAAAGCCAAAACCCTTAAACTTCTATCCAATAAACATTAAATATCAAGATTTACGATAATGAATAAATCAATTAATAAAATCGTAATAACATCATAATTATGATTTATATTCTGAATCCTGTTATAACTCGGCAGTATCAATGAATGAAAATACCGAATATATTTTCTAAGATAGTTAAGCAAAATAATTTTTCTAAAGCAATGTGCAATGAAGCAAAGAAGCAAAGAAGGAGAAGGAAAGCTGAATTCTCATGGATGGTATTATCCCACAGTGGAAACGTATAGGGCTCTGTGATACTCGGATGTTCCTCTATGAGTTTGGAAAGAAGTGTCCAATTACCAATAAGTGTTATCAAAGGCCTTCTTCTCAATTCATTAATGGGCCGTGAATGGGTTTTCATTTCATGTGTATTGAAAGGGCTGGGGATTGTCCATTGAACCCTTGAAGCCCATTAAGGGAATCAAAGACTCCTTCCAGTTTTTTATTCGCCCTCAGACTCCCAGTTTACTCAAGTTTACTTAAACTAAACAAAAAGAGGATTTGTACACAAAACAGTAGTGGAAGGACAGGAAACGGAAAAATATAAAAAATCACTTTCATTTCACCCAACACCTTCTAAATTGAAAATCTAAATTTCATTCACAAATTCCCATTTTACAAATTTTTTCTAAATCTCTATTTTTCGATTTTCTCTATTTTTCCATTTAACATTCAATTGAATGAGTCAATTCCTCTCAAAATAAGCTTTTTTAGATGAAATTAAACACTCAAGTTCTTTTTTGAAGAAAAACGAATTTTCCTTTTTAAAAGAGTTTAAAATTCTCTTGAATTATTTTCCCAATGGCTTCATCCCAAACGTAAGACTAGATGTAAGATTTAAATAAATGAGGAGAATAATGAAAAAGGATGTTGGAAGTTTTAGTAAATTATTTAAAGGAAAAACAGAATGCTTTTAGCAGAAGAAGACCACCAAAGATTCATTTAAGTTGTGAGAGGAAATGGGTGTTGAATGAATGGGTCTTCTCTGAATGTAAAAGCCCTTCTTCCAATATAACATATCTCTTCTTCTTCTCTTCTTCTTGAGGGTGAAATGAAGATGGTCGTCGTGTCTTTCACCCTCAAACTCCCATTTACAACTTCACAACTTTCCTTCTTACATCTTTTACACTACTCAAACATTCACCCCCAACTAAATACTCTTAAATAAACACCCAAAACTCATTCATTTTCATTTATCTATTTTCCCACTCTTTAAAATAAATTTTAAAATAAATACAATTACAAGTAAATATGTATAATGTTAATATATAGTTAACCTAACAATACCTAACATACAAACTGCTGACTGATAACTATCAGTAAATATTAACTAAATAAAGTAATCTAAAATAACTAAAAATATGACCTTAACCAGAGAGTATTTTAAAGTGTATCTTTGTCAAAGAATAGAAAGACAATTAAAGAGAAGGTTTTGAGTCTTTTGAGTATTTTACTGTGAACCCTCCCCACTTGTCGGATTATTCTTTGGTTCTAAGAAAAGCGGACATAAATACATTTGAAGTTGGTCTGGATGAACTGAGGGGTTCGGACTTGCTCTTGCCTTGGACTGGGAGTGTCGAGTTCCTTAAGGGAATTTGATCTTCTAATCTCCTCGGTCAAAAGGTCTCTCCCATACAACCTTTACTGCATGATTAAATATAAATATTACATACTCCTAATGTTTACTCCTACGCATATCTTCCAATACAATGTATTGAATATGTACATGATATTCACAACACTTGTATGATTATCATAATGCGTATGAAATATGAATTTTAGTTGTTTTAAGCATACATATAATACATGTTTCACAAAGTTCGCTAAGTTTTAAGCATTTAAGCATAACACAAAGTTTTATGATTCTCTATAAACTCGCTTTGATCTTTCCTTCATAAATGAAAAAGTCTTTCGGCATCACTTTCATAAACATCTCCATAAGATCCAATTCCCGCCCTCGTAAGTTCAACATTCAACTCATTCAAACCCTTTTCGTCCTTCCATCCATTTAACAATCAGATTCTCAATTTACCATTTAATAATAACAGTTTTGATGTAGTCAAAAGTCAATAGCTTTAAGCCTTGTCAAAATCAAATGCTTTGTAAAAACAAACAAGTTAAACCTTCATTTCTCATACCAATTTTTTAGTTTAAAAGCCTCACGCTACCAACACACGATATTAGTATACCCGTACATACATATATATTATGCATTGTTTTGCTTAAACATCGAATCTTAAATATGAAGTCAGTGAAACGCATTTTAAGACCTTGTTCAAAATTCCCATATACAAATTGGTAAGTCCGGAAGTTTGAAGAAGATAAATCTGTAAAAGAAGATGATTTAAATGAGAGAAGGAATTGTTGGAATGTGAATGAGAACATGTTGTTGAGTGGAGGAAGATATTTTCCTATTAACTCCAACATCCCACCTTCATTCCTTCCGTCCTCTTCATTCGGATGCTTCCCAAAGTAACTTACAAGATTCCAGTTAGAAATAACTGAAGTATCTGTAGATCCATTTGTGTGTGTATACCAATAGTATCTATCATGATATTATACCATATGTAGTAAGTATATTGAGTTTGGATAGTTTTAGTTAGATCACTTTAGTTGTACTGTTTGAGATAACTTAAGGTGAAATTTGAATTGGGATCCGCTTCAGATCATTGAGTTTCAGAGGGAGGAAGAGCTGCATAAATAAATTATAATAAAACAAGCAAATCCCTCCCTCGAAATCTCTTGAACAAACATTTCCTTCCGAGCCAAATACCTCCATTCATCTCACTTCACAATGATCCAATAATACACTCGTTGAAGTGGCAATTAACACGAGGAGAAATCTGGTGAATACTAATCAAAAGCACCTCAACCTCAGCGGATCAATTTAAAAAATTAAATTCTTCAAATCTCATTTCATGCAAATCTTCACATCATTCATCACAATTTTTTCAATCTCATACAGATGAAAAGATCATACAGATCCTAATTTAAATATGTCTTCGACTCTTTAAAAAAGTATATAGTAATTTTAAATCCTAATTAAAATTTTGCCTAAATTGATCCTTACCATATCCAAATCTCCATTTAAAATTCTAATATTTTGAATTTGAGTGGAAAGTCAAAAATGGTTTTCTTGACCCGGATTGTCCAAAATAATATTAAAAATGAGCAGATGGGGATTTGTGAGTCCCCTGCGGCTCTGGAAGTGGAGAAGTCAAAGGGATAATAAAAGATATCCTTTGTTTCAAAACTCCTCCAGTTTTCCCTTCGAAGTCTCCCTTAATTCCTCCACATGTGGAGGACCCAAAGGAAGGATAATAAAATAAATGAACAGAGACCGATCCCTTACAAGACATTAACAAACAACATTCAATTCAACTCACATCTCATTCCAGTATACCAACCCCTATATTTTAAAACAGAATCCATTGACTTTCTGTACATTTAAAAATATATTCACAAACATACAGTACATACAGTAAAAGCGATATAATATATTTTTTTCGCTATATTCAATATATTTCAATATAAGAATTATAAGATATAAGATACACTGGATAGATATAGCATATGATTTTGGTACATTTAAGTTATAAGGTGTTGGTTTAAGTCGAGGGTCATATGGGAATCTTTTCCCAACTTTGGACAGAGACGGAGAAGATGAGGGTCGAACGCGTGCCCTTAAATCCCCATATGGCTCCCATAAGCACCCTCAAACTCCCCTTCTTCTCCCACTTGATTACAATTTGTCAACTCCCAAAGATCAAAAATGTAAAGAGATAAAGACCAAAGGAGCGGCAAAAAAGAATTCACCACAAAACCTCATCCAGCCACAGCACAGGACAAGTCAAATATCAAATGACGACTCAAATGTTCCAAAATGAATAAAAAATGAATGGAAGTCTGGAGAATGATCTTAATAACATCCGTAGGAAATGTATAAGAGAGAAGGATGAAATATTGCTACACCAGCTGCCATATCCAACCCATCGTCAAAACACGACCAATTGAACTTCATACAAACACACAAAACTCAAAACATGATTTACATCAAGACAATTCCAATTTCCAAAATTTATTTTCTTAATCATTTCCTTTTCCCAAAAGCAGAGCCAAGTGAGTTAAATGAGGAATAGAGTAAAGGAAGTAGTAATAAAAGGTGGAGGAGTGAAATGCATCATCAACTTCGCCAAACTCCCTTCGAAAGTGAAAACATGTGCAGGTAATTATCCAACCTCGTGTTCACGATGATGTAAAATAAAAATAAGGTCGTTAAATATGAAACTCACGAGACAACGACGGTTTTCAAAATCATCACAGCTTATGCAGAATATTAAAAGTTACCAAATATATGCAGTATATGAAATACAGAACTGTAACTGTTAAATATATCATACGAAAGGAATAGAAATACCGATACACGAATATTATACATATATTTGAGATGTATAGAGATTGTATAGAGAAAGGAAATATAATTTTACAACTCTTTTTTTCACCAATCTCTGTATGATGGATGTAGTAAATGAAATACAAATGTGAAGACGTCGAGGGAGAACGCGCGTTTGACAAGGAATGAAGGAAATGTGCGAGTTGAAGAAACAGAGAAAGGAACGAGTGAAATGAAGCCATCAATCCCTGAAGAAACTTTAAGGATTTTCAGAAGTTTCCACCCTCAAAAAGGTCCAATTTTCGGAACTTCAGTCCCAAACACATTTTCGGCATTTCGGCTCTCATTACAATTTTAACAATTCTTCGTATTCTCCCAGCATTAAACAATTTAATGCTCACATTAACCATACTAATATCTAATACATTTGGACACAAGACATTTACACCAATTCAAAATTTTCAAAGGCATTGTGTATTGTGTCATATTCCTAACAATTGAATGAAATTCAACATAAGTGGAATCAAAATAGAAATTGTAAAGACCGAGTTCAATAACACAGCCAAGGTATTAAAACCCTAATGTGTATTTTTCAATTTATTTTGTAAAGACGACTCTAAAGAGTGTAAAGTTATTGAAAGTTATTGTAAGATGAGGAAAATAATATTATTTGGCAAATGAGTTTCAAGTGATACAATCAGTAAAAGTATTTTTAAATCTATTCAACTCCCCGACTCACTGCATTTACTCACTGACATTCGTATTGATTTGAATACGGCTGTCTGAATGTCTGTTGGAGACTTTAAAGATAAGATAATAAAAGATTCTTACTTGACTTTGGCGAATTGAGCGAAGTGGCACAGAGAGAACAGAACTTCTCGCAAAATGATTCCTTCACCATACATCGACCCAATGATGAGAATTTATTAGGGAGATTGGTAATCGTCGATCCGCTTGATTCAATTTCTTCGGAGAAATTGGACGATGTCGGGGTGTGGACATCAACAGCAACTTCCATCTCCACCGGAGGGATGTCCATGAAGAAGAGACCTTCACGCCCATTGCGGATAGGTTTCAAATATCCTTCCGTATCCGATCCAAGTCCTTTTTCGATCTCTGAACTTCCAATGAGGGATCTGGTAAATTCTGATCTTCCGATTTCCGACCTTCTTTTAAAAGAATTTGACACGTGGGGATTATTGGAGTTGAAGCTTGAAGAATTGGAGGATTTCCGAAACGTGGAGAAGTCGGTGTTGTAGTAGAAATTGATAGGGGATGAAAATTCATGAAGAGGAATTGCGGGGCGGTCGGACTGACCCTCGGAGAAATACGTTGGGTTGGCTGGAAATAGGAAGTGAGAAGTTCAGTAATTAACCAAATTACCATTTGACTCATTTCACGCTTCGTTAAATGGATTCTCATATTTACTCTTTATTACGGAAACATAAATCAAGAAAGTGGTTGGGCTTCATTGCACCATTTCCCAATAGGAATTTTCTATACCCGGAGATTTTTTCTAATCGTTAAATGCGTATGGCTTATTGTTAGTGCTGAGAGGAAGTATGGAAAAGCAGTTAAAGAGGGCAATTAAGATTATAAAAATAATTAACCTTGTGATGCAATCTTGGCCGGCTTCTGAGACCCCAACGGAAGATTCTTCGACTTCGACTTACATTTTCTTATCCGATGCATTTCCCCCAATTGTCAATTGTCTGCTTTCTCACAACCAGCCCAAAATCTCTATTGAAAAATAATCTCATTTTAATTTAAATTAAATTAAACTGTTAAATCGTAATACAAGATCTTAATTATTTAAATATTGTAAAAAATATTTAGAAAAAACCCTGTTTCATCAACAAAACATTCAAAGTTAAAACGAAGTGATATCCGGCATAGAACGAAATGGTTAAAATATAATACGTAATGATGGTTCTCTAACATTAAGAATGCTGTTTACCTATAAGAAAACTATTTACCTGTTTCGTAATATTTGCCAATGAGGTGGGCCAATCAATGAGTTAACCTACAAGTTAACTCAAATCGCATTTTATTAATTAATTATTAAATTAATTAGCCGAGAGTGGAAATTAGCTTGAGAGCTCAGTGAGATGCGTACGGTTTGAGGTGTAGAAGAAGACTGAATCTTTTCTTTGCTCCTTTCCACGTTTTCTTTCTCCCACATTCCCTATGTATTTATTCCCTATCCCTTCCCTTCGCGCATTTGTTTTCAATCCCCAGAACCGCCAGAGGAGCAATGTGCTTTTATTTACATTAATTTACTGACCTTTGACACATCTATGTCTTAATTTTTAATTATACTAACATTAAGTTAAATATTCATTATCGTTATTAATTTAATTAACGCAACGATTCGCTTATATCTTTAATAATTGAATCTCAAAAGCTTAAAATTCGATGACTCGATGTTAAATTGCAAATACAATTAGCTTTGCTATTAAAATCTCTGTAAATAAACTATTTACTACTTGCTACGCGAATACGCAATACGGCTTGAGTAAGTTTCTATTCTTTCGTAAATATATTTAATTTATAAAATACATTAGATATTAGATTTTTAAATGTTCGTCTCATTTACTATACGTTTACTTTATCCTCAAAAATATTCAGATTTTTGGTTATTCTTCATAGAAATGAGTTATACTCAAGTTTTTGTATTTTGAACATTTATATTTACTCCTTACTCGGCTTTCAAGTTCAGTGAAGGTTAATTTGACGAGTAATTTCCCTATTTCAAAATTCAATGCCCGATTCTGGTGCTAATTGAGATTAAAGTTAATTCATTTTACGATTCTTATTAATTGCTGCTTAAAGTTAGTTCTTACTACATTTAAACTATTACTGTCAAGTTGAGCATTGTGGAGGAAATAAATATTATTTAAATGTAATTAATTGAAATGAAACATTCTGTTTTATATGGATCAAACTTATATAAATTCACAATTTTTATAATAATTGTAATCTAATCCGATTTTATGTATCTGATATAGACCAAAAATTGAAATCGAGTAAAATGGGTGATGCGTTTAAATCACCTTCAAGGAAAAAAATTCGACTTGCCCAAGTAACATATTCCCTAAGTTCTGATTCCGACGCCGACGAGGACGAAATCATGGATGATATCTTTGACCACGATAGCCAACCTCGCGATGGTAAAAAATCTCCAAAAATCTTATTTAAAATTTTATAATAAAACTTAACTGAATTTATCTGTTAATTAAAGAATAATGATTAAATATAGGAGGATGCGAAGGCGATGGAGCAAAGAACGTCGTTTGTGTTTACAAAGTTTACGATCAACCAAATGTGTTGAATTACCTTGTGGAAATCCTGAAAGGAGTTTCAGTATATTCATATCTCCCCGAAACTGTCCATTTCGTTTTTCTCAACTCTCTCCATTGGAACATTGAGACGACCCTGGAAAAGATTTTCGATGACGGATCACTAAAAGCCCTTTACGAAGCCAACCGAATTCTTCCCCATGAGGAAACGAGTTTGAAAAAGGAAACAATTTGCGGGATTTGCTTAACCAAAGAAGATTCCCTCGTTGGAATGGAGTGCGGTCATTTGGTTTGCAAAAATTGTTGGCTCAAATATCTCAATGTCCAAATCTTTGATACTGGTAAAGAAAACAAATTATATTTATTAATATTAATTACTTGTAGTACGGCTAATTGGGCTAATACGTAATACGTGTGAAAGTTTGTTATAAGAGGTATCTTGTAATTATTATTAAAATTATAAAATATATTTTAAATATTCTAATGTAATTTATACAATTATTTTTGTATAATTAATTATAGGAAATAGCGTTCGGATCGAATGTCCTGGTCCTGGATGTCACCTCTTGCTAAATAATCGAATGGTTGAAGATTTTCTCCCGTCCAATTCCCCACTTCGAGTTAAATATGATCATTTGATGGCCAATGATTTTGTTGTTTCTCATCCGAACCTCCGTTGGTGTCCGCGTCCCGGTTGTGCTTTTGCTATTCGTCTTATTCGCCCTGCCAATGGATGGACAAATGTAACTTGCAATTGTGGAGGAACGTGTTGCTTTTATTGCGGCCATGAAGCTCATGTACCTTTAAAATGTGATTTACTCCAACAATGGATCAAGAAAACGACGGATGAAACTTCGGAAGAATCTACGAATTGGATCAGAGCTAATACAAAAGTAACCTTAAATATTTGAAGTTCACTAATTTAAATTTAATTATTAAATTCAAAATTTAATTATTTTTATATTATGAAATTATGATCGTAAAGATAAATGATAAGACTTATTCTGTATTTACAAATTCCACGTTGATTTAGGAATGCCCTAAATGCAAAACTCCCATTGAGAAAAACGGCGGATGTAACCACATGGTTTGCCGGAATCGGGCTTGTTCTTATGAATTTTGCTGGATCTGTCTTGATTGTTGGAGATCTCATGGGGATGCTTATAATTGTAAGTCATTTAGAAGAGTAGTGACAAAATTAACAAACATTAAGTTATTTTATTGTATGAATATTTATCAAATATCTAGCCTTTATTATAATTTTATAATATTAGGATTTGTATATTTTATCTTAATATTAAAGATATATAATTTAGGCAATCGATACCAAGGAATGGCCGAAGAAGAAAAAAACGACTTGGAAGGGGCAATTGCTCGATTGAAGCGATTTCATCATTACAATGATCGCTATTTGAATCATATTCAAGGATTGAGATTCCACAAACGGTTGACGGATTGTGTTCGTTCCAAAATGCTCACTTTTCAAATGCGCCCTATTAATCCAATTTCACTTTCTGAATCTCAATGTCTTTTGGATGTAAGTGGAAATATTTAATAGATTTTATCATTTCAAGTTATAATTATAAGTTATAAAGGTAGTTAATGTTATAATTAAATCATTATGAATAAATGTTTATTTATTTTTAAATTATAATTTTAAGAGTTTGGACGCTTTGGCGGAATCCCGTGGAGTTTTAAAATACTCTTACGGCTTTGCTTTCTATCTGGTTTCCTCCAACATGTCAACAATTTTTGAAGACAATCAATGCGATCTTGAGAAAGTGACCGAGTCGTTGGCCGACTACTTAGAAAATGTGGTTCACTTGGAAGTTGACTTTCAAAAGGTGAAGAGCACCGTGCTGGACAAAAGCAGTTACCTGAGGAAAAGAAGAGACGTCCTTATCAGTCACGTTATGGAAGGATACGATCCTTTAACTACTCCTTTCCCATGGACTTTCAGAGACTTTTAATTACACAATTGTGATTTATTTCACTAGCCCCATTAGTCAGACTCGAATACTATTTCTAGTCGCCCATTTAAAAGGTCAAGCAGATAAAAATCCCCTAATTGTTTTACTACAATGTTAAATTTTAGATAATAAACCAAATAAATATTAAAGATATTTTAGCAATATCAAAACCCGATACTGTAACATATTGAAATATGATATTATACGATTTTTTATTCAAGATTTTATATTACTTACATAAAATTACTTCTAAATACATACTGAAGTAAATAAGTACAAAATAAGAACACAGGACAAGTCACTTATCACTTCAAAATTCACTTAGAATGGAGCATGGAATGGTTAAGGGGAAAATGTCACTTTGTAGCTTTTAATCCACATGTTCATGAACTCGGTCGATTTCTTCTTTTGCTCTTCTCAAAGTCCGAAGAAGAAATAACATCCCTTTATTTATACATGAAATTTATTAATTACAATTATAATTTTATATATATTCTCCGTTACCACTTAGCTGCAGATTTCGCGGTTTTTTTCACGAGAAATATTCAATTGATTTACAATGAAATCGAACGTTAGAAAATCACGTGTTTTTCTGTTTTTCAAAACCGCGAAATCCGTAGCTAACTGGTAACGGAGAATAGTTTCAACTTTTCAAACCTATTGTTTCAAATAAAGATATAAAAATTACCCGCAAAGATGACTAAAATTGTGACTGTTGTGACAAGAAGCTGAGAGTCCAAATCACCAATTGGAATGAATACAGAACTCCCTTTTGTGTTCTAAATAAAAATATCAATTTAATGAAAAGCTATTGATAAAAATGAACAAATAAATTAAAGATATAAAAAATAAAATAATTTATTGAGCTAAATTAGTTAATTAATAAATGAATATTACCGATTTGAATGGAATCGAAATCCATGGGCAAATGGAGTCAGATCCTTTTGAGCAAATGGTATTCACAATGTTTTGTCCACAATCGGCTTCCACAGTCGTATCATCCCAGTTAGAACATCGAAGCAAAAGCCGCGGGAGAGGGACGTTTACTTGGACATAAGCCCCTGGGTGCATAATTCCGCTCCCGGCTTCATCCCTCGATCCGAAATAACGATTCTTCAACCGAGTGTGACTTAACGGCCGTTGGTAGCGAAAATGTATGGGAATTTTCACTTCTTCAGTTGAGATCAAATTTCCTTGAATTAAACAATTTAATTTAAGATTATTAAATTATTAAATAATTATAATATTAAATATAATATAATTACATATTATGTAATTAACTTTAGAAGAAATGTAAATAATTTATTACCAGTTAAAATGGACCTAAGATGAATAAAAGCAGTCGAATTAGAGGAAGCGAGCCAAGAAGGATTTTCCAAATCTGTCCATTTGTTCAAAACTCTCATCGTTTTGGAAAGTCTTGGATGCCTTGCGATTTCATAAGGGTCAATGTAAATTTCATTGAGGAATTTGGTCAGCAGGGCAAAGACGCAATCGCCGGTTGTGAAGAGTTGGATTGGAATTGGGGAATTGGTCACTGTCACTTCTACGCTCTCCTTCAAATCTCTTCAAATCCAAATAAAAGAATAAAATTATATTAATTAATTAAAATTAAATGAACGAATAAAGTTAGATTAATTCTAACATAAATCATTGATAAAATTTACCTGTGAAATCCTTCATTAGTGATGAACCTAATTAAATTGGCGTGAAGTCCTTGGACAAAAGTGCAATTTCTTCTTGAGTCAACTACCGATGAATATCCAAAGTGAAATGAGAAAAGGAGCAAAATGGTTTTCACTACCAATCCCATATTAACTAAATGGTCCTTTACTACGCTTTTGACTTTTAATATTCCGGCCCTTTGTAATTCAATTAAAAACTAAGAGCCCAAGACGGAAATTGTATTCTGTAATTTTAAGAAAATGGGAATGGAAGTAAATTGGATTCCAAAAAGGATCTTTACGTAAAGTCTTGAATATATTGGAAGTTATGGAACGGAAATTGAAGGTTTAATTTAAAAGCGGAAAGTGGAATTGGTGGCCCGAGGGTTTGAACCTCCGAGTTGGGAAAGGAAATGAAGTGTAAGTAGGAAGTGAACCCGAAATACCCGACATTCAGAGCCTTCGGAAATTCGGGTCGAGGAGTATAAAAAATCGGAGAAGTGGGTTTGGTTCATTTCGCGTATTTCCTCCCTGTGTTCTCCTTCCTTCTAAAGTCTGGCTCTTCCTCGTTCACCGGAAGGTTCAACTCCAAGGGTGGAGATCTTAAACAACAAAATCATTTTATAATTGTTTATTTTAATTTTCTAACTCATCTTTAAAATGGGGAACTTGTTTTCTAAAAAGAAACCTCAGTCAAAAGTCACCGACCACGACAAGGCCGTTTTGGTAAACCATTCTAAAAATACAAAAAACATAATACCCATCAAAATTGTTAATTCGATAAATTATTTACCGATAATTCCTCGTCTATAAATAAACCTCAGCGGCTTAGCCCTAATATATTTAAAGGTAAATTAACTTTCAATTAAATTTATAGGATTTGAAACTGCAGAGAGATTCTCTCAAGCAATACCAACAGAGAATAGAACAAGCACTGGAGAAAGAGCGAGAACTCGCCAAGAAATTGCTTCATGAAGGGAAAAAAGAGTAAGTTTATTTAAAGGCCTTTAAATATAAATTCAAATTTTTAATTAACTATAATCAAAGTGAATCTAATTTTTTGTTCATAATTTAGCCGAGCAAAATTGCTACTGAAGAAAAAGAGGTTCCAAGAGACGCTTCTTCAAAAGTCAGAACTTCAATTGGACAATTTGGAGCAAATGGTCAATGATTTGGAATTCGCTCAGATTGAATTGAAGGTAAAATCAATTTACAATTAAATCAATTTCTCTTATCCAAGTGTTATAAAATAAATATTCAAAATAATTTTATAATATAAGTACTGTTTGGAATATATTATTGAGACTTTCTCTAAAATGAAATTCTGATTTTTAGGTCGTCGAAGGATTGAAGACCGGTAATGAATCCTTGAAGAGAATCCACGATGCATTATCAATCGACGAAATTGAAAAGATCCTTGATGAGACTCGGGAAGGAATTGAGAAACAGAAGGAGATCGACGACCTTCTAAGCAACACACTTTCTCCTGAGGATCTTGAAGCTGTTGAGACGGAACTGGAAGAACTCGCAGCGTCTGAAAATGTCAAACTGCCACAGGAACAATTGTCACCAGTCGACTCTGACATTGCGCTGCCCGATGTACCACTCACACCCATACCAGAACTTCATGGTAAACTTAACTCAACATAATTAATTAAATTAATAATTTAAAATGAAATTTTAAATATTGATTAAATTGTGAATTTTAGATCGCCCAGCAAAAGAAAAGGTCAAAGTGGCTCTGGTAGCTTCGTGAGAAAAGCAAAGAGTAGAAAATTGAGAATAATGCTTTCAGCTAATTTAGAACACTCACTTAACTACGTTCATTAACTAATTCGACTAAAAACTTCGGCTCTGTGCCATGAGACGAATTTGTCAGAAGGTTTCAATATTGTTAACATTTATAAAAATACAAATTGATAGAGGGTTCAATTAACATGATCATAAATACAATTAATGTTATTAACTTTAAGGGCTGCCAGAATGCAAAGCCGCATTTAAAAAATACAAGTTGTTATATAAAACAATCAAACAAGTGCTGTGCTATTAACTATTAACATTTCTAAATATCTATTTCGAATATTTCTAATAGAGGAATTTTTAACTCAAAGTTGAACTCAATTTATTCTCATTCTCATCTTAAGTATTAAATAACTCATTTCTACTCTTTCGGCTGCTAAATAAATATTTTCTATTCAAAACATTTGTTCCCCTTTAAAGATCATTAGGAGTTCTTTTTGAAAATTATAAATACATATGTAGTTCTTTCAGAATTGTAAAATTATAGGTTAATAATTAACCGTTAATTAGTGAGATTTTGTAAATCTTCTATTTTAAATGTTGTTGAATATTCAAACTTGTATCTTTCATTATAAATTAGTTTGTACGCAAATGCAAATGTCTGGTCTAACTTTATATACGTAAATTAAAAGCTTATTCGGACGGTGTTGAACCAGACCTGTAATTAGCAAATAAATGATTAAAGGTAGTAATTAAATTTGAAACAAGGCTTAAATCCCTCTTAACTTAAATCCTATCAAGAGACATTTAGAAAAGGTATCCATAATATAGTGCTTAATAAAGATAAGAATTAAAATATTCAAAATGATAAAAAAGGAAATTTTCAAAAGCTACAAACAATTTTGAAGGGAGTTATAATAAAATTAAAATCAATTAAAATTTAAATCGGCGGCAAAAGCAGAATGTTGAAAATAACTCATTATTACTTAAAACAACTTGTAATTAAAATTGTAATTAGTTAACGTTGTTGGTAAATTACGAGAAGTAAAAGTTTTAGGGGTAAAAAGAGGCCTTCTTTGTAACATTGAAACAATTTTCAAATTCTCAAAAAGTTTTTTTTATAAATTCAACTGAATTGCAATGAGTAAAAGAAAACCAGTCAAAATATTTGATATTAGGAATTAAATAAAAGCGCTTTCATCAAACTCAAAAATTGAAACTTGAAGATTACCATAAATTGAAAATAAGTTTAAAGTGAGTATTAATAATAACTAACAATAAGATTTTAAAGCATTTTGAAAAACCAAGCTTGATACAAAACGGATCAAAATACTTTTTTCACATTTCTTACATTATAACTATTTACACGCTTCTTCCAAGTGAAGGATATAAATGGTTTTAGTCAGATAGGCTTATTTTAGTAAAATTATGTAATTAGCTTAATTAACGTAATTGTTACAATTACCCAAATAATAAGGTCTTGATAGTGAAATAACAATTAATAATGTTTAGTT
The DNA here is from genome assembly GCA_034687125.1 of Neelides folsomi. NCBI lineage: Eukaryota > Metazoa > Arthropoda > Collembola > Neelipleona > Neelidae > Neelides > Neelides folsomi. Next base: position 43,825 of record JAQGBZ010000240.1, on the reverse strand, counting down.
TAAAGTATAAGCACAGAACTGAATGATCTGAATTTGTGACGGAAATAACGAGGAAAAGCTGACCATTTAAAATCCAATCTAAAAACTTTAATTTAAATTAAGCAGTTTAAATATTAATTTCAATTATTCAAACTCTGTTTGGAATACTCATAGGGAAAGATAGCCAAAAAGATATCAAAGCAAAGAGCAAAAACAGTAGGAATAAAAAAATAAAGCTTTAAAAGTCCTTTGGATGTTTAAAACCCAAATGTGTTTTTGCTATGTTTTGATTGTTTTGAGTAAATCTTGTTAAATGTCAATATATTTAAAAGTTCCTAATTATTTATTTCCAACTCCGAATTTATTAATTAAAATGCTTATAAAACATTATTTAATTGTTGAATTTTATTATTATTATCATTTACTTAATTTATCTTAATTATCAATGTCGTAATTGTATAAAAATGGTAAAATTGTTAAAGTCAACTCCTTTGATCTTGCCTTTAACTCAACTCATTTGTAATTTAAACTTTTAGTAATGTTATAATTCGAAAATATTTTAATTACTTATAATATCACAATATCATATTTAAGCTACAATGTTATATTATAAACATAATTGTTGAAATTCTCTTTAATTATTACTTGCATGATTTAAACCTTTATGTTGCGAATAAAAATGTTTAAAAATTAATTAATACTTATTTTTCATGATCAGTCGCACCTTAAATCTAATTTTGTTTATTTTCAGGTATAAATAATTATCACTCTAATTGAACTCATTTTATCTAATAATTACAATTGTATAAAATTGAAGAAAAGGATCACTTACATCATTTTGCACTTTATGGGAAAATCAAATTGTAAAGTTTTTCATAGTTCCCCAAGAACTTCCACTTTGAAGAAGAACCGGAAGTTGAACGTCAAGTTTTGCTGAAAATTCCATGCAAGTTTTGACAATTTCCGCAACTTGGTTTAACTTTTCCTTCCGCACTTCATAAAAAAGCTCATCGTGGAGGTTAAGGATTGGGAAAACGAAATGATCAATTTCTCTCTTTTTCGTCCCAATGGGAATTGAAGCCAGGGGGAATTTCTCTTTCAATTTCTTGTCAATTTCGCACATGGCTCGCTTGACCAAATCTGAAGCTGATCCTTGGATTCGAGAATTTACAGCTTGGCGTTCAGCTTGTGCTATAAATCACATAAAAACCTTCAATTAAATACTATTATATAAATTTATAAAACCGTAATATTAAACCGTTTAGATTTTAGAAAATAATTTAAATTAAAATCATAACAATTTAATTATTTATTTATTTTAATAAAGATTTTTGATAAAGTTTTATTTCCTTTTATTTTGTTTAATTGTCAAACCTTTATCTGCTGCATTGCTACTATTAATATTAGGTAAATATCTCCGACGGCCAAATATGGTTTCAACATAACCGCGTTCTCTGCATGATTTGATCGTGTCGTTGATGAATCCCCGAATTGAAGGATAACTTTTCATAAATTGTGAAATGTATTGAGCCGCTTCAATTTCTCCAATTTCCAAAATTTCGCCAAGAGCTTTGTTCCCCATGCCGTAAATGATTCCATAAGTCAAGGCCTTTGCTTCTTTCCTCATCTCATCACTTACCTTAATTGACACAAAACAAAATGGTAAATTTTTTAAGGTTAATTGAAATCAATATTTATAGAAACAATTAATTTTAATTATTAATTAATTTTTACTTACTTCCCAAACTGGGACATTTTTCCAAGTAGCTGCAATATCCTTAAAAACGTCCAATTTGGGATCAAAAGCTCTAGCCAAATTCTCATCTTGGGATAAATGAGCCAAAATCCGAAGTTCTAATTGCGAATAATCCGCTGAGAAAATGACAAAGTTGGGATTAACTGGAAGGAATAGTGAACGGATCGAAACGACTTTTTGATTCTCAAAACTTTCTTTTTTAAATTCTTCCAATTTTCCTAAAAGAGCATTCAGTTTGTATCCGAATTTTACAACTGTGGTCTTTTTTAAATCTTTGATGTCTTCAGGAGTGAATTGGAGATGAAGAGGGAAATCTCTTGGGACACATTGCAAACTCGGTTCGCTCATCACACTCCGCCCTGTGAGAGTTAAATGAGAATAAATCCCGTGGATTCGCCAACTTTCAGAATTCTTTTCTTGAGCAAATGGAAGCAAAGTCTGTGGAATTTTAAATAAATGTCATTTAATGATTTACACTTTGATGATATTTTAAAAATTTAAGATTATTGGGAATAATTGAAAACGATATCGAGATTATTGTATGGAAAATTAAGGACGTGGGTAATTGAAAGAATAATTACCTTATTAAGTGCAGAGTTAATCTTTCTCCATTCCATAATGATTTTGGGCAATTCGTGGTCCAATTTCATTAAAACTTCTTTACTTGTTCCCTTTTCCTTTGGTTTCTTCAATCCAAGTTCTTGAAAAAGAATCTGTATAAATAATATAAACATCCAAATACATTTCAATCTGTGAAAATGGATAAAATATGCTATAATTTAATAAAATAATAAAAAAGAAAGGTCGGATAATCAACAACCTTTAAAATTAATAATTAGTTAAAATTAAATAAATTTTTAAATAAAAACAGAAAGACTTTAAAGAAATTCATACTTGGCGGATTTCATTAGGAGAACCCAAATTGAACAAACGGCCTACGATTTGAAAAGCTTTAAGTTCCAACAAAGTTGATTTCAATTGGAGAATCTTTTCCAGTTTTTCCGCTTCCATCGAATCAAAACCAAACCCGTTGAGTTCCATTAAAAGTAATGGGCGTATTGAAGGCATTTCAGTTTCTAGAAAAAATAATTAAAACAATGTTAACTTAAATATTACAACTATTTAAATTTCAATCTTTAATGATAATTTATAATTACGTTTAAAATGATTCCAAAGATCTTTTTGATACAATTTCTTCTTTAGTGCTTCCATCAATTTGTAATTTAAAAAAGCCTCATTAATCGATTTCTTCCATCCTAAATTCAAAATGGCCAGATCTTCCCTTTTCAGATATTTTTTCTCCAAATCTCCTCTTCCCATTTCTTTCTCTTCGCTTGAAACCAACCAGTTTGCAATGGCCGGATCCAAAATCCTATTCGGAACTTTTTCCAAAAACTTTTTCCCCAAATTCACTCTCAAAAACTTCCACAAATTCCTCAGTTGTTCTTTCGCATTGAACATCACAATAGCAGATGAATTCAAATTCCCAAATAATTGAGGAATTCTTGCAGAAGAATTGACATCTTTTTTATTAATCAGGATGGAAAGATCGTGAGAGCTTTTCCATTCATAAATAAAGATTTCTTCCTTCCCATCATAAAAGGCAATTGAATGAATAGGATTTTCTTCCTTTTTGTCAGGAATGATTTCAGCAGCTCTTGAAATGATTTTCGACCCGATTCCTCCACGGGCCAAGGAAGTCCGACGACGTTTTTTGGCCAAGGTTAATCCAACTCCGATCATTTGAGATTTATTGAGAGATGAAGGAAATTCTGTGGTGATTTTATTGACGGTGATTCGTTTCCCGGATATTAAACCAGTTATTGCTGAATGGGCTTCTTCGAAAGAACTATTATTAAGGAAATCTGAAGAAGTATCTTGGATTGCATCCTGTGTACTGTTAAACAATTCTTCTTCCGATTCATCAACTTCAACTGCTTTTCCCAAATTATGCGATTGTTGTCTTTTTTGCATCTCATGCGCTTCTTGTTTTTGATCTTGCAAATCTTTGGATTTTTGGAATGGCTTTTGCGAAACTGATTTTGACTTTTGTGATAATTTAGGATCATTTTGCATATTGAAATCATCTCCATTTACTTTTTCGGTGTCATGTGATTCAACAGGTGAAATATCTTTGGTCATTGCAACTTCGGGAATTTGTGTAGCTATGAATTTCAATCCTTTGTGATCATTCACAGATGGATCGCAATTTCTAATAATTTCCATTTCCCTCTCATCCAGTTCTTGTGTAAATGGATCGAAAAGATCTTGGGAAAATAAATCTTCATCCCCAGCTGCAATTTCCACAACTGCTGCCATGTCGGATTCCGTTAATTTATTCTTAATTTCTTTATTCTCTTTCTTTCCTCCATCATCATTAACTTTATCTTTTTTGTTTTCAAGAACTAGAGAATTTTCCAAGAAACTGCTCACATCTTCGATTTCCATTTCAAATGAAGTATTCGAACGAGTGGAATTCTTTCCCCTCGAGTTATTCAAAGCATTTCCCTTTTCTCCTGAGGTTTTCTGAGGTTCATTTGATTCCAATGGCGTTGAATGTTTAAAATTTGTACTGACAGCGAAATTGGGTGAATGGTGAGGTAATGTGTCCACAATTGAGGATTTCTCCATCATTTGAATGATTTCGCTCCCTTCGAAATCATTATTGGTGGTGAAATAATTTTTTGGTTCGTTCGCTTGAATTGTAAAGTTTTCTGGTGGAATTGAAAATGATTCCGCAAAAGGATCATCAAAACTTAAATCAATTATTGAATTCTCTTTGCTTTTGTTGTCAAAAACTTCGTTTAAATGACCCTTTGAATTCTCATTTAAATTCTCATTTTGTAAATTCTCCTTTGATTTCTCGTGTAAATTCATATTCAAATTTTCAATTAAATTGTTTACACTGTTTGTTGATTTATCATTGGATTGTTTTAAATTATCGTTCAAATCCCAAGAATTCACTTCATTATTTTGGCTAACTTTCATTATTGGCGTTTCTTTTGAATCCTTTTCTTGAACACTTTTCACAAATGGGGATAATTTGATAGATTGACGTTCCACAATCTTTGTTCTTTTTGGCTCAATGCTTAAACTCCCAGAAAGCTCAAAATCATTGGTGGAGTTAAAGGAGGAATCTTCAGCTTTAGAATTGTAACTTGTACTTTTATCTGATTCTTCATCTTCAACGATCTTATCAAGATGTTTTAAAACTCTTCCTGAGGAAACTTCATTAGAATTTGATGATTTATTTATGTTTTGTCGCCCAAACTCGACATTTCCAGCCAAAACCAAATCCCTCTGAAAATGAAAATTAAAAAATTGTTAATATCATTTTAAACTCAATAAACATATTGAATTGCAAATCATTGACGTAATTTTAAATTTAGTGGGCAAGCCCTGACAGATAAAACTACAATTAAAATGGAAAAAGTATTTAAGCTAAGTTAATTGTTGGAACGGTTATTGTAACGAGTTAATAGTTAGGGTTAAATGTTACATTAGTTAATTGTTATAGACAAATAAGTATATTTAGTTCATTGATAAAATTTCTAATTTTACAAATGTCAGGGCTTGGCCTTATCAAATCAAAATTCAAATGCAATTACCTAAAAGTCATCTCATAGTGAAGGAATTTCCAAAAAATTGAATAAATTTCCCAATGAAATAAATTGACTTTCAATTGTTTCAATTTCAATACTTTTTCCACTTTATTCCTCTAAAGATTCCTAGGCGTCTCGTTAACAATGAAACACTTGGTTAAGGTTTTAAAATTGTAATGGTTATTTAAAAACATGTTGAAATTTAAAAAAAAATTGGATAAATATGAAGTAAATTGGGTAAAATGTAATTGTATACAAAATGATAAACTACAATATGTATGATGTAGGAACTAAATTGGCAAATTTATAAAAATAAATAAATAGCGATTGTTGTCTTCATTAGATTGCTTTTGATTTGAATAAATCGGGAAGAACCTGAAGATATTGTCGAGCTTCTTCTACCAGCAATTGAGCAGCTTCCAATTCAGTCAAACCCTTTTGTTTCCCAATCACCCAAACGTTCGCATGACCTCCATGAGCAGAACTGAAAAAATGAATCATTTAATTTATAACTCAGCTTATTTTTATTACTATAATTTAATAAATGAATTTACCTGCTAAAAGGACCAGATTTATGAAATATTTGGGCAACATCTTCCGGTTCAGCTGCAGCCAAATCAGCTAAATCTTTAATTCCGCCATCGTACAACACCCGAGCTCGAGTTCCATTCAGAAGTGACAATTTGACCAAATCACACAATTCCCTTTGAACACCAAACTGAAGACGATCTTGAAATTGGCCGAGGAGAAGTTCAAGATTTGACCAACCGAGTTTACCACAAAAGGCTGTCACTTGACCTTTAATTAAAATAAAATAATTTCAATTCAATAAAAAAAATTAAGGTTAATTTTAGTCAAGGATAGTAAAATATACATTTTTTCAGTATAATCATTATAAACTTAAAATATTAAAATAACTACAATCTCGGGTAATTAACAATATTAAAATCCCAACCTGCAAACGTAGAAGCGGATTGTTGTAAATTCTGAACAAATCCTTTATTGACTTCATAAGTATCACAAATATCCTTCATGGATTTTTCATTAACGAGATCACTTAAAATCAGTGCGGTGAAGAAACGCTTATGAATCATCAAATCATTCAGCTAAATATAAAAAAAACGGTTAAGCAAAATTTTATTTTATGTATTAAAAAATATTCAGAGAACTTATTCTAATGTATTTATATTAAGCTAACTTAACTATTTGATTATAAATTATTTAAAAGTTTTAATAAAATTACTTGAATAGCATTTCTGGCCACACCACCCATCATTGCATCAATAATGAACCTCTCCGTTACTCCAACGGTTTTTCCAACTTTCTTTTCATTTTTGCTCAGTCGCTCCCAAATTTTAAGAAAATTGTTCCAATTCAAATACTTCCATTGGTCCGCAATGTAAATCGGCGTAACCTGAAGATGTTTACAATATTTATTAATTTTAATCAAAAATATGACAAATGTTAAAATATATTTAATTGGTAACATTGTAATATGCTTTAAATCTAGTTAAATTTATAATTTTAGTTTATACAGATAGTTTGAATTAAAAAGCAAAATGAAAGTCTTACGTGATAAACTACATGGAGATCATTATCTAGTACAAAACATTCCCTTGCTTTCCTCAGCTCTTTGTAAACTGAAATCCCATCTTCAGGTGAAAGACTCGAAGCCAAACACGCCGAACCGAGTTTGGTCGGAACATATTTGTCAACACGTTCCGAATCGAATTTCTGCACCCGGATGAAATCATTATTGACCAAGTAAAATAAACAAGCTTGGATTGGATTCGTTTTGCTTAAAGGAGAATCTTCTTGACTGCAGTTGCTTCCATTTAATCCACCATTTGCTAAATGACACAAAAATGAGTTAAATATTTGATAAATAAGTAATAAGGCATCATGCACTCGGAAAATTTGGATATACCTACATATAATCTCTAATATTTTCGTTTCAATAGTAGGATTCCAAACAAAACTCTCATTTCTTATAACATTCTTTTTAATATGAATTTATTTTAAAATAATGTCTGACTTTCAATTAGAGATTCGTCCGATTCGTTTCTTGAGAAAAGCGTTGAGGAGAAATATTCTTCAACTTCCTCTTTGGTAGCAGCAGCTCCGCTGGCGATCACTTCAAGCAAAGCTCTTTTAAACGGTGAAGACAATTCTCCATTTGATCCCAAAAGTACGCTGCGAATCGGAGGAAGTTTCGACTGAATAAGACGAATTCCACGGTCGCTGTTTCCACTCGTACAAATGATAACACTTTCGCCTTCATTAATTAATTAAAACATTAAATTTTAAATAACAAATAACCTTTTCATTTTATTATAATGAAAATGGTAAATTAAACTAAATATGTAAATTGAGAAAAATAAAGCTTGAACTTTTAATGAATCCGACCTTCAGTGTCCACTCCTTTTCGCCCTGCTCTTCCAGACATTTGTTTGTAAACGAGAACGTCCAAAGGCTTCCCGTTGAAATCCGGCGATAGAATTATTACCCGTCTTGCGGGTAAATTCACTCCTGCAGACAAAGTGGAAGTTGCCACAATCACACGAAGATCTCCATTCCGGAAAGCCGACTCGATAATGTCACGCTCATCATAAGTTAAACCTAAAAATTAAAGTGTCAGTTTATTACGTCTGGTACCTTCAAACAATAACAACTATTAAATGTAAATCAAGTTTGAATAATTTAATATAAAAAATTTAAAATTTAAATGGGAAGTTAAATTAAAGTGTAAAATTAAACTTACCAGCGTGATGGAAAGCAACACCAAATCCCACAGCTTGAACTAACGAATTGTCAGCTCCTGCAGGACAACGTTGAAGTTGCCCAATGACCTCAGCCAATTTGGTTCCATTCAATTGTGCTCGGATCTTCTCTTTGATTTCTCGCCCTACGACGTCGAGTGAATTGGAAGTTCCAAGTGAATAAAAAGTCTCTGCGATTTTACATGACATTTTTTCGCACATGGCTTTGGTCGGAGAGAAAATGAGAATCGAATGGCCATTCAAAAGCGTTTCCAAACTCAGGTATAAAATGTGATCAGGATCATCCTTAAACAAACAAAAATTAAAATGATTTAATGTTAAAACTTTATTGAGTTACAGGAATAAGGTTATTATCAAAATCAGCAAAAGCAGATTGACAAGACACAACAAATAGACCAATAACCCAAAAACAATCATTATTCTAGTAATGTAGTAAATGCAATATTCATTATTTAAAATTCTTTAAAAATTAATGTTTGGCTCAATGGCATTTTAAAACCTTTAATGTTGCTTTCATTGAATTCAACTGCACAGGACGAAATTCCTTGAGTTCTTTATCGAACAATTTATCATCTAGTTTGATTTTCTCTATTAGTGGAACTGGACGAAAATCCGTAATGACAAGTTCAGCTTCGAGCCATTTGGCCAAATGCTTCAAATTGGGCAATGTAGCCGACATTCCAATGATCTGCTCAGAATTTTCGATTGATTAAGTTGTAATTTATCGTTGATCGATAATATAATAATTGGTTGAATAAAATGAGTTAAAAATAATGGAGTAATTGGTTAAATGTATTAATTACAAATAATTAGGAAACTTAACGAATATGAAATGTAATCAAATTAAATATCTGGATCTCATACTTGTAATTTTACGTATTTGGCGTTTGCCGTGTCCCCTGAACAGTTTGATTTTTGACTTAAACTCATATCTGGCTTATTGGACATGAACTTGAGTTTGGTCAAGAGAAGCTCAAGAAGATACCCGCGACTTGAATCTCCTAGTAAATGCAATTCATCCACAACAACAGTTCCTAATTGAGCCAAACCACCTTCTTCGATCAACCTGAAAATCAAAATATAAATTAATGATAAAATGAAAAACAATAACAAGTTTTGAAATTAAAAGTTAAGTATTCGAAGATTCGAACTATTCGATGATTAAACTTTACCTGTTAATGAGACTATTAGCCTTTTCGATGGTACAAACTGCAATGTCCACAGCTTTGAATCCTCCAGGTGGATTATAGCTTCCCATAAATCCCTCCACTCGGACTCCAGCTCCACCAAAGATCTCCTGAAGACTGTACATTTTCTCTCGGGCTACGGAGACAAACGGGAGGATCATCATTGCCTTTTTCCCAAGCTCCAAAACCCGTTTGATCATCAAAATCTCAGCAACTAATGTCTTTCCTGTTTAACAATTCATTAAATTATTGAGTTGGTTTATCTATTTACCTTTAATTTAAAATTCTATCATTAGATCTAAAATTAAAATCTAGTTAATTGAGCTATGAGTTATTACAATAAATAATTATAAGTCAATTACCTCCAGATGTAGGAGCAGAATACATAAGATTTTTTCCATCTAGGACTTTCTCGTTTGACAGACAATCCAATTGCCATTTGAACATTGAAGTGATTCCTTTTTCTTTATATTTCTAAATGCAGAAAAATCATTATTAAAATGCTGATTTAGAATAATTATTATTCACTAAAAGATTCTTCCTGATGCTATCTGACCTACCCTTAAAATGGAAATTGGCAATCCCCAGTTTTCTAATTTTAATTGATCTTCTTCACTCATCAAACTTAAATCTTTTACCACCAATTCGCTCGCGTCCGAATCCGACAAAGCTTTAGCTTTCTTCAAACTCGTAAAAGGAACTTTGAATTTACTCTTCGTTTTCGTCTCCTTTGGTCCTTTCTTCGTAACTTTTTCCCTCTTTGGCTTTCCTTTCCTTTTCGTTCCTCGTCGGCCCTTTCCAGGTGTGGAATTTGGTGTAGCTTTGGGAGAACTCGAAACATTTTGTTTACTTGGTGTGGAAGACAACGATATCACTTTTGAATTATTTGGGATGATGGGAGTTGGAGGAAAATCAACAAAAGAGTCGAAATCGTCAATTTCGACATTTTCAATGACTAAGTTGATTGATTGGATTGGTCCTTTTATCTCGATTTTGGCCTTGGATTTTTCTTGTTGGTCTTCAAGATTTTGGACTTCTCTCAAAAATGATCCGTTCAATTCCACCGAATCGTCCAAGAAGTTTGGGGTTGACTCGCGAGGGAAATTTGTGGAAAGACGTCTCGTAGACCGAAATTGTGAAGAAACCAGTGGAGAGTATTCTGATCCTACATTTTGAACTGACAATGGGCCGCTTTTTAAAGGTCTCCTATTAAAAAACAATTAATAAAATACCTCCAACCAAGAGTTCTATAACTTAAAGTCTTTTCATTTGAGGTTAAAATAATTCTAATTTAAAAAAGTAATTGGCTTGAGACTCATACCCTCGAACGTGAATAGACCTCGATTGATTTATTGTTGGAGTCGAGTTGAAGATGAAAGAATCGTTGAAAGCCGATGAATTCGAAGTCACTTCATTTGGCACTGGAACAAGTGATCTTTTCCCACTTCTTGTTAGCATCTTATCTATTTAATTTAATTAATAAAACATCGAACCGCCTTGTATAGATTTTTTCTATTATTTCTATTTTTCAATATAATCTTCCATTTGATAATTAAAACGCTCAAATTGAACAAATTAACTAAAAAAATTAAAATTTTAACAGTGGAAAATATTAGACTTTATATGAGAAAATGAAAAAGGAAAAGTTTATAGCCGGTGAAAAGAATTTTATAAAAGGATTAATTTAAATTAAGATTTATGAATAAAACAAATGAAATGGGAGAAATGAAATGTAATCACAAAATGAATCGTCAACTTGAAAGTTAAGTTACAATTGAAGTTATTTAAATTAAAAGTTAAAAATTAAATTCTGTTAAATTAAATTAAAATGTTAAAATATTCATGATTGAATTGAAAACTTTTGACTGTTATTTTTCTCTATTCTTTTCTCAACTCGCTCAACTCCCGCGCCTCGTTTGCAAATCTCACAGCGCGAAGGCATGAAACTTTCCACGTGAATTCTCCAATATTATCAGAATTGGAATCCACAATATCCAAAGCTTAACGCTATTTAACCAACAATCAAACGTAGTTACCTAATTACGTTTTTAAAAATGGGGAGATCCAAAAAAGGTAACTCAATTATAATTTTATAATGTTGATTTAAGATTAAATTGGTCACAAATATTAAAACAACATTTGCTATTGTAGGGCCGATCAACGTGAATAAGAAAGGGAAGAGTAAGAAGGAGACTTGGAAGAAGATTTCTCACCCTGATATTGACGACTACTTGGAGGATGTCCGAGAGGACGAACGTCTTGGTGGGATCACCAAACTCCCAGATTCGTCCTTGTTCATGTTCGACCTCAAACCCAGCGACGAATCGTTCAGCTCGGCGATTCGCAAAGAGGAAAAACCTGCTAAGAAATCGGATAAACTTGTAGATGTTTTGGAATTGAAATGTTTCTCCAATCTCAAACCCGATTCTAAAGTTAAAGACCCGTTGATTAAAAGGTATTTAACTTATTTATTTACACGTTATTAATAATAAAATAATGATAGAAATAACAGTAGAAATTGTGTTAACGTGCTATAATAAAAATTGTGTAATTGTTTATTTAATATTGGATAACTTTTTTTAAAGGGATCGGATTAGAAAACCTGGAGAGAAGAAAAGCTTAAAGATGATTGAAATTGACTTGAAGCGGAGGCAAAAGAAGGCACAAAAAGCTGAAGAGGATGTTAAGCCAGACTTGGATAAGTTAAAACTTAAGCTTCAAATGAAGGATCCTTGGGAAGCTCCGACTTCAAGTATGAAATATAAAATATAATCCAATGTAAAATTATCTTGACAATTATCTAAAAATGTTGCATGTTAATGATATTACAATGTAAATAAATTTTATTTATTGAATAGCATCGAATGAATTGGATACTACATGGCTGAGACCAACATCAATCCGAGCAAATCTTCGACTCCGTCCTCGCAAAAACTTTCATAAAACATCTGAGATTGCTGCGGTTGAGCCACCACATCCAGGATTTTCTTACAATCCTTCCTTCGTTGACCATCAAGATCTTCTTAAAATGTCGACCGAAATTGAATCCAAGAAATTTGAAGCTGAGAAGAAATTGGAACGGGCTACGGCGATTCCCAAATTCATTCCACATCAACCTGAGGAACATCTTCTCATCCAACCAGCACCTGGAGATGAAGAAAGTGAGGAAGATGATAAAGAGGAAGTGGCTAAAAAGCAAAAGCGATCAAGAACAAGGTAAATTAACATCAAATTAACATTTTCAATCTTCGTTTAATTAACTAAATCAATCCATGTATTGGATTAATTACATTCTTATATGGATATTTAAGAAGACATAAAATATTTAAATGAATCGATTAATTAGGCAAAGTAAGAGACACGAACACGATGCCAAAACTCTTGAACTCGAAATCAAAGCCAAGAAGGATGTAAAAAGGAAAGAAGCTGAGGTTTACAATATTAAGAACTTGCAAAAGGATATCAACAATAGTGAATGGGTCAACAAAGCAAGGCTGAATGAGAAAGTGCAAAGGAAAATTTTGCATCAACGATTTGGTCAAAAGATGTTGGGTCGGACAAAGTATGAAGAACCCTCGTTGAATCCAGCCCTGTCTGAAGAATTGGAAGGATCATTGATTTCTGTTCCAAATTCAAATTCTCTCTTATCCGATAGGTATAAAAATAACATATTGTTATATTTGTTTATATTGCAGCTTTAATTATTAAAAATTTAATTTAATAAACATTAAATACGGAAAAAACACAAGATTGATTAAATTATAACATTTTACAATTCTGTAGATTCAAAAGTCTTCAAAAGCGGAATATAATCGAGCCAAGAGTGAAAAACACGTTAGTTGACATTAAATTAAATATGAACATGTTATATTATTTTGTCGACATTTAATTAATTTTTCTCGTTAATGATAATAATGATGCTAAAATGGTTTTTATTTATAGGAACAAGAGGAAACATAAATTGAAGAAATACACTCGGCAGTCGGAGAGAATGGAATGGGAAAAGACGGGAATGTGGGAAGATATAAAAATTCTTTAATTTCATTATTTTCACATTTAAGTTTCTAATTTCTTAAATGGTTTACCGAATACCGATCATTAAATATAATTTTTTGTTTAAAATGTTTACTTATGATTTTTTCTTTCGATAAATAAAAAAAACGATATTTGAAATGTTTCTTCGAAGTGTATAATTTAAGGATTGATACTTCAAAATAAACAATTTTATGTGGACAACTTTCTACTTTTCTTTTTGGCATTCAATAATGGAACAAGTTTTTAGTTCAATATTTATTTTTATACATTCTGTTCATGAATCATGTAAATTATATTTCACTTTTTGAGTTAGCAATTTGGAAACAAATCTAATTATAATGATAATGGCATTGGCAATATTGGCATATACATAATGCAAAAATTCAGCAAAAACAATGATGAGCATTAATAAATGTATAGGCACTTTTTCTCTTTAGTTCATGTATCCTTGAGTTGGCGGAATAAAATTCCTCACCTATTTGTACATTGGTTCACCATTCAGTGCCAAAACTGCCTGGACAAGTTCCTTGATTTGGCAAAAAACTGGTATTATGACGCATTAGGCCAAAGAGCACATGTATTTGTTCATGATTACAAATTGTATACATATTATGTATGATACACTGAAATTCCAAGAACTAACCCCTTGAGTGAAATTGTGCAAGTACACATTTAGTTACGATCTTCATTCACTGCCAAAACCAATTCCTTTGTCTGATGATCAGATTCTGATCCCACACAGACCAAGAATGAATTTAACCTTATGTTTAATTTTACAAATTTTTATATTGAAGTCTACATTCTCAGTTCCTAGAAATTATCAAAAGCGCAATCCAATATTGGCCATATTAGGAAGAAATCCTTCCTTGAGAGTTAAAAAAGAACTTTGCAATGAACAATGCTATTGCGAAAATAAACCCAAAAGACAATTTTGTGGAACAGACGGACGAACTTATAGGAATCTCTGTACATTGAACTGTGCAAAGAGATGCAACAGAGGTGAGTTAATTCAACTACACAACTTTAATATTTTTATAAGATATTTATTGTTAATTACAATTACAGAAATGAATGTAAGGTCTTTATTATTTAATTTAACCATGATTTAACTTCAGATTTGAAATCAAAGTTTGAAGGTGAATGTCCAGAAGTTTACGTCCATTATGAACCCACCGAACGGCCAAATAATTATACAAAGCATTCCAAAGACAACTTTAACAGAATGGAAGAAATGTTTAATGAAATTGTGATTTTGGGTAAATCTCAAAAGTTGTATATTAGTGATAGCCAACGCGTGGCTAAGTTCGGAGTGCGAAATCCAAATTGCGACGTTTGGAATTTATGTCCAGTGTGTGCTGAGGATGAGCAAAGGAAATGGATTCCTTTTTGTGGAAAAGATGGATACACTTACGACAACATTTGTGATTTGGAATGTGCGGCTCAAAAATGTGATAAAGGTAAAACACGCATTTTTCTATAATAAATATTGAAAGATACATATAAGATAATTAATTATCTTAAAAAGTCTTATATTGCATTTATAAATAATACGTTTAGGTTATTATTCGTGTTTTTTATTCATAGGACTGATAATTAACTTCGAAGGAGTTTGTGATAACAGTTATAATGATAATCGTGTGATATATCCTACGAAACCGGCAAAAACAACGACTACACAAACAACAACAACAACGACTCCAACAACAACGACTACACGAACAACAACAACAACAACAACGACGACGACGACGACTACAGAAACAACACCGGAACCTGACTACGGAATTCAAGATTCTGAAGTTCAAAAAAATCGTTGATGTAACGACGACTCCAACAACAACAACGACTACACCTACAACAACGACTCCAACAACAACAACAACCGAATATGAATACGATTATTCTCAAGATGAAGTTGATTTCGGATAATAGTATAGAGACCTTTGACCGGGTAGTTATGTATTAGAAGATTAGAACTTCAAAACTCTTACATGGACATTGTTAATATTGTTTGAAAAACGGTAAAGTCACTTTGTACACCTAATATCGATTTTAACAATATTTCTTAAATAAAATCATTTAATTTTGTATTTCTAAAAAAGAAATACATAATGCTAATAACAATGCATTTTAATTTTTTACATTTGTAATGATTGAGATTCACTGTGTGATAACACGTGTATTAAAATTATTATGTATTATTTATTACATAATAATTTTGTTATAAGTATGTTATAAGCCAACATCCATATTTATGTATAACAGTAAATCATCTTTCTTATTAAAATACATTAATATTTCTGATTAATGTTTTAGTGTTATAATTTATAATCAATATTAAATTAATATGGAATTCATCCGGAAAGTTTGCCACACAATTGTAAAGGAAATGAACAAAATAATTCCTCAGGAAAAAATGATGAATCTGTTGAAGCTGAAGTGTTAGAGTTCGTTTGATATCATTGCACAAGTATTTAAATATAATACTCGATATAAGTATATGTCTAGTGAAAGGGGAAAATCCAAAAATCATAATTAAGTTGAAACCTTTCAATTCATTCGTCTAAGACCGGTAATTGGTCTAACAAAAAACCTGTTGCCACAATGTAACAATGTGTAAAAACTTATGAGGAAAACTTGTAAAAATTGGATTGTCCCATTTGCGTTTATTGGCCTTTATTCAAATCTGCCAATCTGGGTTTATCAGTCATTCTTATCAATATTATTTTTAATAAATTGATCCTGATAAGGTTTTGTATTAACTTTCATAAAATGAATTTGTTCTTTTTTATTTTAAACATTGTGATAATTAAATCATTATTAGCTTTTCATTACAACGATTATAATGACGGGAGATTTGTTAGGAATCCTTTCATTGGTTATGGAAATAGATTTGTGAGAAATCCTTTCATTAGCGTTTGGAGAACTGAAAAAGAACTCAAATGCATTGGAACTTTAAAGTGTCGTGATTACCCGACAGACAAATCTTGCGGAACAAACGGTCAAACGTATGAAAATGAGTGTTACCTTTTCTGTGCGATACAATGCACTAATGGTAAGAAATTATTTACTGAAAAAGTCAATACTTTGATTATAATTAATTATTAAATTAAATTAAATGTTTAATTGTCTTTATTTAAAAAGGTTTGTTTATGAAACACAAAAGAGAATGTGGACAACATTTTTTTAGACATAAACCAACACATGGAGTTCCTTATGAACGCCCAAGTAGTTACAACAAAGATCCTTCCCATACTCATTATAATCAGTTAAAGTTCCGATATTATGAAGAACTTACCAGGTATGGAAAAACGGCTCCACCGACAAATGACCAAAGGACCAGTATTAATGCCGGAGTTAGAAATCCATATTGCGACACTTGGACCAATTGCCCTTGGTGTGCAGAAAAAGAGAATAACAAATGGATTCCATTTTGCGGAAAGGATGGATACACTTATGATAACATTTGTGATTTAGAATGCTCTTCGGCCGTTTGTTACTCAGCGGGTCATCCAGGTATGTTCAATTAGCTAACATTAGCTAATGTTTATAAAATAGAATTTTTAATAAAATTATGCTTTTCTGCCTTTTGGCTAGGTTTAATTAAATTCGAAGGAGTTTGTGCTGACGGGGATTTCGGAGCAGAATTTAATAAATTGAGGATATATCCAACACAGAAGTCAGCCACGACAACTCAAAGAGCGACAACAACTCGAACAACAACAACTCCTAAAACAACGACTCCAACAACAACGACGACGACGACACCAACAATGGAATATGAAGAGGAAAATCCTTCAGAACCTGAAAATCCTCTAGGACTTGACGAGGGTGTGTACTATCCATAAGGATTTAAATGTCTACTGTAGTTATTTACAGTACATTATCTATTCGTGTATTTCAGTGTTGATCTACGATTTATACAAAGATATAAAAGTAAACACAATTATGTAACATATTATATTAGTGTTTGATGGGATCCTAAAGTATTTAAGTTTGAATACAATTTTTATACCTCTGTATCTTTTAGTGAGATTATTTGTATATTAATAAAAATTATTACATTAGTACATCAATCATTAATCATAATATAAAATTAGTTAAGGTTTACTAAACTATATTACATAAACATACTCACATTTCAATGAATGTCAAGAGTCAAAATTAATGAAGGAAATATTAAATTAATCAAACTTTTATGGTTAAAAATTGAAACAGCCACTTAATTTATTGTTGAAGAAAATGAAAAATAAATAAACCGACATGAGATGCATTCTATAATAAACGTTTGCATAATGTAATTTTCATTATTAATTAAATTCTCAATTAGCTTTTAATACTTGATAGCTTGCATTATCAATTCAAGATACGATTTAATTAGAAAGCCACATTCTGAAGCAACCAAACACTTTAAAATAGCTAAAATAAAAACATACGGATTTTCATACTATGTAATTTCAAGATTTGTTGTAAAATGTGAGGAAAAGTTAAAAAGGAAAAAAAGGTTTAAATTGATTAAACTCTGCTAATGATCATTTCGCCTTTGGTATAAAAGAAAAAGATAATTACATTTTTGACATCAAATTTTTGAGATCAACTCAAAATGGTTGGATTTAAACTTATTCCCGTTTTTCTCCTCTTCTTGGCTTTCTCTTCAATTGCCTTTGGAGAGAGTTCAGAGGAATCAGATTCAAATGAAGAAGGAAACGACCGTGTGGAACGTGGAGCAGGATACAAAAATCCTTATTGCAACTTTGGCGGACTTTGCTCTCATTGTGGATACAAATGGCAACCGTTTTGTGGATCCGACGGATACACATACAACAACAAATGCCAATTGCAATGTGCTAGGCAAAAATGCGCCTTGGGTAAATCTCTTATAAATTCTCATAAACATCAAATAATTTGAGTTATTTTGAAAATTAAAGAAATAATGAAGGGAAAATTTCGGAATTAATATAATTCTTTTAATTCCAGGTTTGTACAGTCGATTCGAAGGAGTTTGCGATGTGAGTCAAAAGAGGTTCAGATATCAGAAATAATTGGGGAAAATAAGCAACATTAACATTTTAGACCCAATGTCAATACAAAAAATACTGTCGGGTAAAAGTTCGCTCTTGACTTCCCGCTTTTTAGATTTATTTAGATCAGCATTTAGATTAACATTGTCTATAATCTATCACAATTATGTTAATCTAAATCCTGATCTAAAAAATTTTAAAAAGCGGGAAATCAAAAACGAACTTTTACAAGACAGTAGTCATTATTTGTCAATATATAGTAAAAATGGATTTTTATTAAAAATTAATTTCTAACTTCATATTACAAATTGCATGTGTAATACTTGTATTTATAAATAATCATTGTTGATATCTGTCAATTAGCTCATCATAATTACTCACTTTTTGTAATAATAATTTGAAATTGAATAAAGTTGAATTCAAATGTGAAACATTTTCATTTAACCAGTTTTCTATTTTCGTTAATAATCAGTATATATGACATTTCGCAATTTAACCTTTACTTGCTGATATTCTATAAGAAAATTCAACGAACTAATATGGAAATTCGAAACCATTCCTAGAATTAATAAGGAATGGGATTAATCCAAAAACCCAAACTAAGAATAATAAGAACTTTGTCAACCCATACAGAGTAAATTATGTGTATGCCAAAACGACAATTTAAAGATTTTCTCGAGAAAGTAAAGACAAGGAAAACCACAATGCTTTTGAGAGGAAAAAATAAGAAATTGACAATCAAAGGCACATTGTGAAATTGTGATTCATTTGCACGTTTATAAATTTTAAGATAATGATGAAAACAGAAGCATTTCACAATTCGCTTTCTTAAATAATTTTTTATTATAAAATTTTTTATAGGTTTAGTTTTAATAATTCCTATAATATATAATTATTCTCGAAAATGAGATTTCTGATTAATTTACAAGCTAAACTCAATTTATTAATAATTTTACTTACATTGATTGACCTCTCATTTGGGCAAATCTCTAAGTATGATGGATCCCTCGGGAGTTCAGAGGTCGAGGATTGCAATGTTGGAAATTGTGATTGCCCTGCTTCGGGTGAATCCATTTGTGGAACTGATGACGTCACCTATAAAAGCTTCTGCTCATTAAATTGTGCAAAAAGATGCAATAAAGGTATATAACTTTTAACTAACAATTTGACTCTAATTTTAATTAATATTAAACTTTAAAGAATTAAATCCGATTTTAATTAAACTTAAGAATTGGAAGTGAAAATGAAAGGAAGTTGTGAAGGATCTGAATGGAGAAAGGAACGAAGCTTTCACTCTTCACATTTCGCTTTAAAAAGTCTCTCACCTCATGAGGAATCTCCCAAACATCTTCGTCGTGCTGATTTGAAAGATTACACCGATTTTGAGACTTTGGCAAAATTATATAACTATTTTCATTTTCACAATTCGTTGGGAAATCAAGGGCGTTTCTCCGGCCATCAGACCCGAATTGTGAAAAATCCACATTGTGAAACATGGAAACTTTGCACTCACTGCGGACGGAAGTGGAATCCTTTCTGCGGATCTGACGGATACACTTACGATAATAAATGCCAATTATATTGTGCTAGACAAAAATGCTCAATTGGTCAACGTATGATTATTACTCTAATTAATTTAAATATATTATAAACCACAATTTAAAAAAATACTATTAACGTGTTAGCTATTAGATTTTTTTGATTTAATGATTTGGGTATTTTAGGATTAAAAGTATATTATGAAGGAATTTGTGATCGTAAATACGAGAAATTACACTACCCAGAACCAACAGCATCAGGACATCAAGTGAGTTCCACAACAATAATGGAAGACTCCACAACAGAATCAACACCGAACGATATTGATTCAACACCAGAGCAAACGACGAGATTGGTTCATCATACAAAAAGACCAACAACTACAACTACTGATAATACTGTGGATTACATGGACACTCATGCGAATCAAATTCACTTAAGCAGTTTGGATATTCCAAATGAGAGAAGAATTTGGATGAAATAACAAAATGTTAATTAACCACATTATTAGGTTCTTAGAGTATTGATAATAAAAATTTTGATTGCGAAATCGAGACAGTTTTAAAAAAATATTTATAATAATAACGATGGATATTAATTATGATATGAAAATATGAAATGTAATGATGACTTACAGTGAAATAAATTGTTGGAAGAATAAATTAAAAAATAATTTAATTTGGCCGATTGAAACATATTTTCGTCAGAGTTCTTCCTTGTACATAGTTCCGCATAGCTGAGAGTTTTTCCTATTGAGGGCATAGGTGAGACCGGACACGGGAGTTGTGATGTATTTCGCCTTCCTCAGCCGGTGTTTGCTTCCCGCTATCCGTTCAGTCTTGAATAAATTTTGCCTAAAACATTCAATTCACAATGTTAATTTACTTAATTTCAAGTATTTTAAAAAAATATTTTAAAACGATTTGATAAAGCGCTGTGCTCTTTTATAATTTACTTGATTGTAAATTGAGGCTGTGAGAGCTTAAGGCACATGAGGACTCCTTCATAAAAGGAAATATCTGAAGTGAAGTGAAGAGCCGCTTCAGCTCCAATGCTTAAATCAACTCTACTCCTCACGAACGATGTATCGACACTCAAAGTGCTCTGGAGAACAAGGCCAGCCCTAAGATCAAAAAAAGAAATTCATTACATTTGATTACATTTAATTTTAATTTAACAATCCAATTGTTAGTTAACTCACTTATTCTCAACTAATGAGTTGGCCGTTCGATGCCAAAGAGACACTTGAATTTGCCCTGCCAAATCAAAGGAAAGTCCTCCTTGGACGAGAACCTCAGCAACGAGACCGCTAATCAATGGAATTTCCTTCCTCTCATCTTGTAACAAGACATTTCCCTGAAATCCGAATAATAAATTTATTAATCTCTATTAAATTGAAGTAATTTATTAATCTTCAAAGTTGAAGGGTTCTTAATTATTTATTAGGTATTATTACAAGAGTAATATTTATTCCAAAGATAATTTATGAGTTAGGATTTTTAAATGAATAACCTGGAGCGCAGTTGTTCTTTCAGATCCAGCTCCAGACCAAACAAGTCCCATGAGTTCTCCTTTCCCAGAGAAAAAGATTATTGGTCGCATTTGGACTCCCATGATGGTAAGTTCCATTCCAGCCGTTGCGGGATCATCCGTCGCTTCTTCCGCTTCTTCCCCATTGGAACTCGCAAAGGAACTTAAACCCCCAGCGAAGATTCCAAGCTTAAATAAAAAATAATTACTTATAGATCCATTTATTTCAAAGAAAGCCATAAAAGACAATGAAATTCAATCTACCAATAAATACAATAAAAAACTTATATTAAAATCAGTAAAAATACCGAAAGGAGTTGAAGATTTTCAGTTTCTCCATTTAAATACACGTCAAAGCTACTTCTCTTCAAGATCTTCCCAGTCATTTCGATGGCATTGGAAAATGTTGAATTTCCACTTTGGGTCACAGCCAAACTCCTGGAAAATGCCGTCGACAAACCCCGATGAGCCAAATGATGATAATTCTTCAATTTCTCATTGTCAATGAACTCTCTGAGCCAAATTCCCAATTCCTCATTTCCTTCGCTAAATTCCAACAGTCGATGAAACAAAAAAGTGGAAACTTCAGCGTGGTCTTTCCGATCAATTCTCTTCATTAAATCCAACATTTCAGTGACTTCTTCCTTGGTTGGAGAATTCCTCAAAATCATATCAACGGCTAAAGTGCGGGCAGAAGAATCAAATTTCCTTCCAATTTGAATGACGATTTTCAACAAGTTTTTCCTAAATGACTTTGGGATAAAATGGTCAGGGAATGAATGGAGAGCTTTCATTGCCACAACTCCCACACGTCCTTCCTTCGTTTCCACCAAATTGAAAAGGAAAGAAACGGTGGAATTCCGTTGGAGATTTTTGAACCCCCGAATGATTTTTTCCTCACAATCTGAGTCTGAACAAGTTGGAAGGGAAGTTTTAAGAAAATCTTCAATTTGTTCCAGGATTAAAAGATCGCCTTCGAGTCGTCCACGAATCCGCTGCTCTGTGATGGTATGAGTCATAGCGGCTAAGGTGAGAAGCAAAGTTTCTTCCAATTTCTTATTTCCAATTTCTTTATTTTTCAAAATGTCGAATAAATCTGATAAAGAAAGAAAATATTTATTTCCCCTAAAATTCATTTATCTTATTTAATAATAAAATTATTTGTAATATACAACGAATAGTTAAATGATTAAATAAAAAGAATTTAACTAGTATAAAATTATGTATAATATAATGAAAATAATGACAGAAATTTTTATTAGTAAATTTACTAGCAAGAATGTCAGGTGAAGGATTGGAAGTTAATGAAAGTCCAAGTAAATAACGTTCAGGATTCTCAATAGCAGACTCTGTTTTGAAATCCAAAAACTTCATTGCTGCCCGATGAGCTTCAATCGTTCCAACTGCCGCACATCCATCCAGAAGTTGAGGTCTAATGAAAAATTTAATAAATTATCCGTAAACCACCAAATATTTTTTACTTTATACATATATAGGTAAATACATCGAGTTTAAGGTTGGGGGAAAAACCTTACTGATTTTTTAGTTATACTTATAGATTATTAAAATAATTTACAAAAAAATGAAATGGCTTGAGATTTCTTACAAATAATAAACATCTTCATTAATGATGGAAATAATTTCCTCTGTGGTAGATTCCCTCAATTTGGGAACAAGTTGAAGAAACGCAGCGGCAGCTTTCGTTGTCGCCATATTCTCAACAGTTAAAGATTTCTTCAAAAACTCATTCTAAAAGATTAAACATTTCCATTTGATAAAACTTCATTTTAGATTAAGATTAAATTAATTTTTTTAATTAAAGTTGGGTGATTAAGGAGTTTTAAAGTATTTGAAACTAACAGATTTACATAGATTGGCTTCACAATAAGGAATTTTATATGGTGTTGGTGCAAGAGAATCTTCTATTAATTGAATCTCAAGAGCTCCTTCGATCTCCTTAATGGCTCCATCCAAACTACCACTTTTGTACACTTTTCCGTCATATCCTTTCAAACCTATCAGTTTAAAAATTAAATGTTTAATTATACCAATTATAATTAATTTAAAAATAATAGATTCATCTTCACCTTGAATTAAATAAAACTGTGTTTATCATTTAATCAATTTAATACGATTTCCGTTATTATAATTAAATTGATTTATCAAATACCTTCAAATTTGAAGACCTGTGAAGATTTAATGGAAGCTCCGACGTCTTTTTTTAAGTTGACTTTGAGCAAATGTTCCTCAGCTACTTGAACTTCCTCGAGAACTCCCGTGTCCCTCGAAAGGAAAATGTCTGTTTCGGCCTTTGAGTCGAAAGATGTCTGAAGGACTTTTGAATATCTCGACGTTCCTCCAATTTTCGGAGGTTCACAGGGAAAAGCTATAAATTTCTTTACGTGTCGCGTGTCTTTGTTCTCGTACATTACGCTGCATTTTCCCAATGGCGTTTTTTCTATCACGTTGCCACTCACACCTTTGAACTAATGAAAAATATATTCCATTTATTCATATATATGAAATATTGAATTTAACTTTAATTGCATATCAATTAAATTATTTTAACAAGTTTGATAAAATCTTAAAACCTTAATATTAGTAAATGAATGAAACTAAATGATACCTGTAGTAAATTTGCAATTCCCTTTTTAATATTGAGAATTGACTTCTCATCATCTTTAACTGCATAAACGGCTTCGACTCCGCCGTCTTTAACTAGTACGAAAATCGGATTGATCTTTGCATTGTCTAATTGCGAGGAATGGTCGCGAAAGCCTTCGGGCAAAGGAGCCTTCCTGGATTTAATCTGCAGCTGCGGATTCTCCACCTGCACAATCAAAAAACATGCCAATCAAATACAGCACAACAATTTAACCTAATTATCCTAAATAAACATTTAAAATTCAATTTAAATATTTTTAATATTTCGATTTAAAAATCCCTCACAATAATTGAAAATTAGCAAAAATATAATAAATGTTAAGATTTGATAAATATAAATTATGTACCTATTTGTACAGGTAAATATTTTAAGTATTACACACATGACTTATATCAATATCAATCAAATATGTGTAATTTCAACATTCCCAAAATGACAATTATTTCTTAATTAATAAATGTAAATGAATATAAAATGTTTAAATGGAAAACTTACTTGTATTTGTACGAGTGTCCCTTTGACCTCTGAAGCCCAAAGTGGTGAGATGATTGTCCTAGCAAGGAGTTTGTATCCGACGGAAGAAGTTTCATTCGGAGTTGGCTCATTGAGCTCGAGCTTGAGGGTATAGGCGTATGAATAGGAAGAACCGAGGTCATAGTGATGCTTCGCCGTCGCTGCAAAAGAGACGAGAACGAAGGCAAAGGCCGTGGAGGAGAAAAGGGCCAAGGAGATGGAAATTCCTACCAGCCGCATCCTCCACCACCTCACGTCAAGTCACCTGTAGAACTCACCGACTCACTGCCCCGAGCTAAACCTGACTACGACGCACACCCAACATACCCAGACCCTTCACAAACAATATTCGACCCAGAGAGATTACATTCCTATTCAATCTCTTTATTTCTCTCTCTCTTTCAAAAAATGGACCTTTTCCTCATCTCCGACCTTTTACAAAAAACTTTGCAAAAGTAACAAACAACTAGACCCGAGATTTTACCCAAAGATACCTATACCAAATAAATACATATATATTTTTAACTTCAAATAACTATATTATACAAAGATTTGTTCCTTATATATCTATTAAGATAAGGTACTTAACTCACATTGGATATTGATAACTTTGTATATAATTTTACGGTGAAAATATTTCTCACAGATTCTTTGACACAGAGACATTGAATAACATAAGGGATTCAAAAATATAGTACAATGTTCTTATAAATAATATGTTAAAATATAGTTTAACCTGTTTCTCTATTTTGTAGCTTCAGCCCAGTCCTACATAGGTAAAAAAGCTAACTTGTAAATTGGACATAGCTTGATGATCCTACGCGATATTTAATATTATAAAGATACATGATTGATATAAAAGATACATATCTAATAGTTAAGCATGAAGAGGAACAAAAGTTGGTCGGTTGGTTCCAATGTATTTTAACCACAATGAATTACGTATCCTACTTATGCTTCCTTGTGAGAATAAATCTTTGTGTCATGCTAACGGAATCTTTCAAATCGCTACTAAAATTAGCTACCGGGATGAGGAAGCAAAAAAGAAACATTATTTGAATAATATTATAATCGCGAAGAATTTTAATTTTATGGTATCTAATTAATAAAGTTAATTGTAAATTAAATATTCAACGTTTACTTTTAGAGGTTGTGGAGGAATTGGCTGTTTTAAAACTACCACTGTGGATTCAACTTTGATAGACTTCATGATGAAATTGGTCGTGATTTGAGTAATAAATATTAAATAGAGATATTTGGATAAATGAAATAATGAAATAAGTGAAAGTTGGGTTAGTCCAAAATGTTACCGTTTGGTAAAGTGGGGTTTGAGGACAATCAAATTACCTGGAGCCTGATGACACTGCGACCCTAAGGAATTGAATAATAAAATGAATACGTATAATAAACTCATTATAATATTCAAATGACCAGAACATGGTTGAATAATAATTTCATCTAATAAAGGATTCTCGTGTAAATATTTATGTAATCTGAATATACAAATTATTATTTGAACACGATATCTTTCATAATCGTTTATTTCCTATTCAACTCAATGAGTTGAACTCATGATAAAAAAGCCTTTTTCTTCTATTCTTATACATCCCACAAAAAATCTAAAGTTTGACTAGATATTCACTTAACATTAACATTTTAATAAAAATTAGTTATAGGAAATAATATTTTTTATTTAAGAATTAATACTAACATTTTTACGCGAAATTTCAAAATTACAGATATATCTGTATTAAAATATTTAACAGTAATGAGGCTTTTTAAATGTTCAGCGTGTGAGAATCATTGTGTTCTAAATGATTATTATGTTTAATTAGTAAATTGAGTATTTACCAAAGATGGCGAAGACGAGAACGATGGAGACGACCGAATTTCTCATCATGGTGGTTGGGAAGGGAAAGGGAGGAGATAAGCGACCCTTGACCACATCTATCTTCTCTTTTATCTCTTCAATGTCAGTGTCAGGGAGTTCAGTCCACGAGGACACGAATCACAAAGATCTCTATACATTCCATATAGCTTCCATTGCTGATTCAACCAATTCTCCTCAAAAGATCCCCAAATGCGCCATCATCAATAAACTCTGTAAAACAGATCCATTTCATCATCTCATTACGCTTACAAATACTTGTTACTTAATTTTATAACTTTACATGTGTTTTGGCATATTGGCATTTAATGTATTTTGGCTTTAATTTTTGTTATTTAATAAGAATGTTATAATCCATGTGCTATCATAATCATATACATACATCATATAATATATATAAATATTATAAAGTATTTCATATAAAAATATATTACTAGAAGGTTCAATGTAAATGCCATTTTTGTTTTGGCAATGCTCACCTTATTATTTCTTCATCATTTCAATTTCTAATGTTTTGAATGAACAATTATGAACAATTATCAAAAAATTGATAATTCTTTTGTAAATTTATTTAGTTTCGTACTTAAACTTAAAAATTAGCCATTTAGGTAATTTATTAATTTTAGAAGTAAATTACTGAATCAATTTTTGAATAAAAGATTCGATAGTCAGGAAGGATAGCTTTAGCATAGAAAGTCTTTTAGCATAGAAACTTCAGATTCAAAACTGTAACACTAAAATGATTAAAAATATAAAATTAAAATGATAAAAATGGACTTTTTACATTTTTTCCTTCTATATCTTTTCTTCTCGCTTTTGGGGGTTGTGAGTAAAGAGGAAGAGAAAGAAGGCAATGAAGAGGAATACAATGAAAAATCTGATCAAACTGATCATCATTCCCATCCAAAAGATGAAGAAAATAAAACAGAAGATTTTAATCAAAATGGAGGATTTAACGTACTGATCAAACCAAATCCTTACGAAGTCGCTAAAGTTGATTGGATCGATGAAAATATGTTGTCCTATGATAGTAAACATAAACTATCTTTATTGTTGAAATGACATTTAGATAATACAATTAATCTGTAATTTAATATTTAACCAATTAACGTGTACTATTTAATTAAAAAATATAATTGAAATTAAAAATGGTTAAAAATGATGGTTTGTGTTAATTGTTAATAAGGAGCGACTGTATACGAAGCACAAGAACAAGCCCGATTAGACAACGAGCAAGAGAATGAAGAAATTGGAAAAGCTGCCATAGCTGGAATTAAAAATCCTTACGTTTATTTGGACAAGACGAGGGAAGGCCATTGGAAAGATCCCTGGATTTGGTTTGTCCACTTCAACGACTCGGGTTTCCACATTGACATTGTTTGCCTTATTCTCATCCCGATTTTCATTGGGAAAATCCTCTCGTTTTTTCTCAAAGCCCTCAATCGACGATTGACGGTCAAAGGTTACGAGAGGTTGGACGAAGCCGTGGAGTTTCCCCAAGTTCCTCTTGTTTATCTCCAACAGACCAAATTGGAGCAGGAAACTCGAAGGGACCAAAGAAATTCCATTCATTGGATGGCCAACAAATTCATCATCAGAGCCAATGACACTTTTGTTGAGTTGAGCGACGTTGTTTTGGCCGCTCATACGCGGCAGGTATTGGCGAGGAATCCTTGGCAGTTGCTTCATTTCATGGTCAAATTTGAAAATGAAATTGAAAAAAGTAAAAAGAGAAAAACAAGCAAATGAATCAAATATACTTATTAATATACATATAATACACTTATTAATTACTAAAAACAATAAACAAAATAAAAAATATTAAACAAAACACTTTTAAATCACAGAATAATGTATAAAATGGCCTTAATTATTTAAATGGATAAACTCTTATAAATTTACTTTATTAAATCTAAATAATTAAAGATTTTGAACTAGATTAAAATCAATAAAATTATAATGGAAAAAGACAAGTTTTGAATAAATTAAATTAATTTGATAAGTTGAATTAATCAAGTGAGTGCATGTGATTTAAATTATGGAATTGTAAACTTGGTTGCGACGACTCGATCCGAAATTGGGTAAATTTTCATTTGAGGTCGAAGCTCTTTAAGAAATTTCAAATCTTCAGTGCTCGAATTGTAGCTGATGTACCGGAGGAATTTTAATTGTGGCATATTAAGACCAATCCACTTCAAATTCAAATTCACAGCCTTCAAAAAAAAAGAAATAATTAATATTGAAATTGAAATATAGCGAATTTAAAAATAATTAAAGATAAATTTTAACATTATTTTGATAAAAAATTACAACGAGTTTAATGTTGAGTGATTCAAGTCTTGCAAAAGTTTGAAATCCTTGTTCCCAAACATCTTCTCGGAGACAAGAACAAAAATCGTTTCTCGCCGACTCGAAAGTCAAATTCTTCAATTCTGAATAAATTGAGAAATCAATATCAATCAACGCTTACAAATAAGTGTTCATATTATTTATCATTTATTTATTTGATTAAAATTCTTTATTAAATATTATTCGAATCTTTTTATTAAAATTACTAGGAGAAATACAAAATGAAAACTTACTAGAAAAATTGCCATTTAACTCGTTGATCCATCCATTAGGGTCCAAAGTCAAAGTTCCTTGGAATTTCACACCTTTCCGCCTCATCCGACAACCAAATCCGAGATGGTCCCCAATGTACTTCAGCGTCAAATCTTCAACGTTATTAAAATTCCGACAAAAGGTCTTGAAAGTTTCTCGACGATCCATCATGATGTAAGCCTCATTGACCTCATTGGAATTGTAACTCAAGTTCAATTTCAACTTCCTTGTATTGGGAAACTTTTGGGACAAAAACAAAATGTTCTTCCAGTTGATGTCAATCCCGCAAGTGATTTCAATCTTGACCGAGTTTAAAATCGGCAAAATTCCAAATCCAGGTTTTTGGATTATATTGAAAAAGGAAATGAAGTTTTTACCGTCCAAAAGAATCTTTTCCAAATTGGGGAAACTTTCAGGGTGGAAATTAAGAATCGGAAACTTTAAGCATGAAATTGAAGTCACGTTGAGCATTTGGGAAATTTCAAATGAAGGGTATTGGTAATCATTTGTAAGCAAGTTAAACTTGTCAAAATGCAAAATTTGAATTTCCGGTGTCAATTGGAGGAATCTTGACATTGATTTCATAAGCGGTCCCAAATCAAAATTATCTTCCCCATTATGACGGAAGGAGAACGTGAAGGATTTGATTCGAGGAGCAGGAGATGATTTAACTTTGATCAATGGCAACATT
The DNA here is from genome assembly GCA_034687125.1 of Neelides folsomi. Lineage (NCBI taxonomy): Eukaryota > Metazoa > Arthropoda > Collembola > Neelipleona > Neelidae > Neelides > Neelides folsomi. The sequence continues at coordinate 14,038 of JAQGBZ010000240.1, read as the reverse complement.
TTCTCGTTGGTTAAATAATTGTCATTAATGAGGAAATGAAATTTGAAAGATTTAAGATCTTCAGGTTTGTTAAATTTCTTGAGGCCCTCAACAATTCCAACGTACATCTCGCACGATTAAATCGTCACTGATTTGAGATTCGGAGAGGAAGAGATCAAGGAAGCGACAAAAACCATGAATTTCCCATACTTTGAATTGTACGTCATTTCTGCTAAGGTTTCATCAAAGTAACGATCCACCCTTAAATCCAATTCTTTCAAGAAGGGGAAGCAAAGTTGACGAATGGCAAATGTGATGGTTTCGAGGATTTGATTAAATGCTCCATGAAGGCAATTGAATCAATGTAGAGATTCCAATCCTGAAGAATTCCACCACATTGTGCTTTTGAATAAATAATTGTTATTTATTAATATTATTTATATCATTACAATTAATTGTGTTTTACTTATTAAGAATTAAAGTTTAGATCTTAATTAAAGTTTCATATCTTAATCTAATTGAAAGAAATTAAAAGCGTAAATATGATTGTTGTGTTTTCATACCCCAATTTGGCAAATTTGGATAAAACCAAATGTGAAATTCGGCTGCCGTTGATTGAAGAATTTCAAAAGATTCTTATCATCTTCTCGGTTATTGGTGAACATTTCGCTTGCTGGATTGACCAGTGAAAAAGTACTGATTGGAATGTCCCAACTTTGCCCCATCGTTTGAAGGAAATTTTCCCCGTTCCTCTTTTCGTCCAAGACGTATAATTTAGTGATGATTTTGAGCAAAGTTTCCCGATGATCAGGGCGAAAGCGGAGGTTCCATTTCGACCAATATGAACAAACACTCCGACAGCTCAAAAGGTCTAATTTTGGAAGATGGTCAAAAACATTTTGAAGCACCTAAATAAAATAAAAATGTCACAATTCTGTTAACTCATAAATGGTCTTAATTATTTAAGGTAATAGTTAATAATATTAATAATCATGTTTAATTAAATGTTTTTGTTATAAAATAATGTAATTTATGTAATTGGATGAGATGTAGTAAGATGATTAGTCATCGCATAGAGCAAACTGTCCATCTCATTAGTCGTCATTCCGCTCCTGAGCTTCATCAAACCCGATTCTAATTGTGTATTCTTATTCTTATCAAAATCTCTAAATGATACAATTGAAGACTTTCGAATTCATCCATTTTCTCTAAATAAAAGTAACTATAGACATCCAAGACAAATTAACATTAAAAATCTCCAAATAATAATTATCATGTTTAGTTTTGAAGAATTTGAAGATCGTGGTTTTTGTGTTGTAATTGTAATTTATAATTTAGCGTTCTTGTAAAAAAAATAAAAATGAAGAAGTCAAACTCAACTTTCCGAATTTCACAGAAGCCTGAAGAACTTCGGCCGAAATGCAGCCTCATCCAAGAAGAAGTTAATTCCCTCATGGAAAAACGAGAGGAAATGAAGAAACATTCCGAGAGTCGTGGTAATTTAATTGATAATTAAAAATTAATATCAAAGGATGACGTTGGACAAAAATTCAATTTTGATGATTTAATTGTTCATCATTTAACCGAACGTCAAATGACAAAGTCTCATTATTCCCTCATGACTTTCTCTTGGAACTTTCTCTCCAATTCTTTGTTTATGGATTTAATCTTATTACAAAGAATTAAATTAATTAAATTTAACCTTTTAATTTACTCTTTATAATTAATAATTTAGAACGCTATCACAAGGCGGAGGAGGACGAAAGAATCAATTTAGTTTACAATAAATACGTTGAGTATGAAGATTTAATTGGGGAAACTGCGAAGCTCCGTGATGATTTGGCCAACGTGTTGAACTCATCAAAGGAAGCAGTGCGAGTTGCTGTTGAAGGTCACCCAGATGTCAAATTTGCTTTAAGAAACAAAGAACCTTCTGTAAGTTACAATACAATATTTCCTTATCGAATTCTTATTTACACGACATTAACTTTACGGGTTTAAAGAAGTTTAAACTTTACAAATAAAATAATAGGAGGCGGTTGTGTGGCTTGAAGACAAAATCTTTGACACGATCAAAAGACAAAACATCAGCGCTGATCGGTTAAAACAAGAATGGGCGAAATTGGACGAAATCCAGCGAATGATCCATCGGATGGAGAAATTGGAAAATCCTGAATCAAACCCTGCAGACATTGAACTATCCCTCAAAGCGAGAAAAATTAAATGCGACATTCAAGGAGCTATAATGAGAAAGGAATGTCTTCTCATGCTTAATAGGAAATACAAAGAGATTAAATATATTCTCGTTCAAGTAATTGTCCAATTTATGATTTATGAATAAATGTTTACATTTTTATTATTCATTAAAGGTTGTGTGCAATTTTATCATTTTTTACTTTCATAGGAAAATGCTCGGTTTGTTCCGGCTGTTGCTGCCGAACAAAAACGCTACGACGAAGAAGTTCATGAGAAGAATTACCTTAATGATAAACACGATAGTCTTAAGATGGTCAATGAATTAATTACAATGACTTACAGATATTTTAACTAAACTTTTAAGTCAATTAGTCAAAGAAGAATTAATTAACAATTTATATATGTTTTAGCTTGCTTCAAAAGCAGCAAAGAATTTGATCATCCGAGAAGAAGAATACGCCAATGCGAGTTACATCCGGAAGAAAAAACTTGCTGAGACTCGGAAACTGACAAGTCAAATTCTCGAAAAGCGAAATCAAGAATTGGTCCAAAAGACCCGACGTCCCGACTCTGAATCAAGCGACGATGAAGAGCTTTATGAAGTGACAATCCGAATGAAAGACGGGACGAGGATGCCTGGAGATGAATTCTTAAATATTGTTCGTTCCAAGATCCTGGAATATGAAGAGAAAGTTAATTTAGTTGTGAACACGATGAGAATCAAAGATATGAAAGATGCCGTGCCAAGGTAGAATTTTAGTTATTAATTAAAAAAATTAATTAACTTATTTATAATCAATTAACTTAATAATAATTAATTAACTTAACTTAAAATAATATTTTTCGTGTTCTTATAATAATTTAAATATTTTCAGATTTCAAAATGTTCTTAAAATGGAGGAACGTTTAATTGCTGAAGAAGGGTTCAAAGAACGGCTTGTGTCTTTATTAGAAAAACAGCGTAATCAGTTGGAACTCATCAAATGTCATTTTAGATTTACAGGAGAGAAAACCAATGCCGAATTCCTCCGTCGTCGCGAACAACTCGAAGAACTTGCCGTGAAGAACCGAGGAGAGATTGAGAAAGCTTTGGAACATGGCAAACGTCTCCACGAGCTCACATTCCAAGCTCGCACAGGGGTGGATTTCTTGCTCAAGAAGCTCTCCATCAAAAGCGAGAAAAAAAACATTCGGTCCATGCTCGAAACCCTCCATTTGGAACTGAGGAAACGTGTGAAGGAGGTCAAGGGGCTGAGGAAAATTCTCAAGGGCAAAAGTTCCATCCATAAGATCAACGTTCGTAAATATTTGAAGCCTCCGAGAATCCCACGACGTTTGATTCGCGTTGCCACTCCACCCCTGTCAGAACACTCTGAAGATGAAGGAGAATTGACAGCCAGAATTGAAGAAAAAGACGAAGGAGTTTTGACATCTAAGGAAATCAAAGCTGCAGCTAAAAGAACCATCAACTACGCTTTGGTCAAAAGAGCCAGAAAATTCCATCAGAGATTCCATCATTAAATATTTACAAATACAATTTCGTATCGTTTAAAATAAAGTTTACAAATGCGAACTTGCTTTGAACTATAAACTATAAAGCTATTTATTTTAAGTCATATTTTTAATATACTATTAATTCTACTTTTTATTGATAGACTGATAGTTAGATTACTTGGATTTATAGGAAAATGTTTATTAGGTAAATGGAACAAAGGATTATTGTTAAAAAGCATAGCGAATTTCCGCATGAATTTCATTTCTCCATGCGTCATCTTTATAAATGGCTTGACTGGGTTTAACTACTGAAATTAATTAAGGATAAGGTTAGGGATAGTTTCCTTATATATCAAACATATAGCCATTTGATAATAAAAGTATTAAATGGTGAAGTAAACTGCATTATGTTTACGCTTTGTTCAGTTAAGATTGGGGTTTGGGTTCTCGGAAGTTCCGTGAAGAATTCCCTTGCCATTTACCTTGTTGAGCTTCTGACCCAAAGAGTCAATGAAGTGTGAGGAACTTGGAAATTTCCCAATCTTTCCAATTTGAGATATTGAGATCGATTGAGACGGAAATTCGGTTTAAGTTGGTGTGAAGAACGAGGAGTTTAAAAGGTCCAACGATGGGATGAAAAGTCTGAGTTGGAACCAGCAGAAGGGCAAAGATGAATCTCTTGAGCAAATCTCTCTTCGGAGTTGTCCTCGTTGCTGCATTGGCCGTTTCTTACTCCAATGGACAACTTTGGAATATTTTCTCGAGAACGACCACGACCCAGCGGCCAACACAAGCACCTTTGCCAACAACTGCTAAACCAACAAAGAGGTTCACAATACACAATTTATTAAATAAGGAAAAATATTAACCCTAACTAACAAAACCTCAGTCGTAATAAAAGTATTGTAAAATTCCAATTAATTCCAAAATTCCAATTAATTCCATTGTAAAATTGAATTTAGTGAGTGTTAATTTTATTAATTGTGATTTAGCTCGGATAATACGGATCTTGAAGACAGAGGTTATGGACACGGGGGAGGTTACGGAAGCAGTGGATTGGATTCATTTGGAGTTTTGGGTGGATTGTCGTTTATGACTTTCTTAGCGGCGTTGCTCTTCAGCTTAGCAAATAATGGTATAATCTTTGGAAACCAGTCACCTTACTTTATAATTTAATTTAGCTGCATTTAATTTCTTAAATTATTGCATTTAAAATTTTAAATGGATTTATTATTTAAAATATTTTATTTTTTAGCTACTGGACGTTCTTTGAATGACGGTTTATTGGGGTTTGATCCAATGTTCATGGGGAGAGATATCGAGAACTTGAACATGAACCAAGTGATTTCCTCCCTCACGTCCAAACTCCCATTCATTCAATCACTCGTTGGCGGAAATGGCGGAGAAGACGCACTTGCTAACATCATCTCAAAAATTACATGACATTTTTAAAAAATTGAAGGAATATGTTTAAAAGTACTTTAATCAATATTTATTGTTAATTTAATTTGCCTTATGCCTTATATTATTTTCAGTTTCATTTGGTCTTTTATTTAATATATTGTGAAATAAATGAATAAAGACTTGATATAAAGTTGCCCAATTAAAATATTACTGACTTTTGCACAATTCACTAAAAATACAAAATCATACTTCTGTATGGTATACATTTTATAATATGAATCGCATGACTCGACTGGCTGACTGGTATATGAATCTACTTAAATGACACACCTTTGTATTTTGTATAATTTTATATCATACGAGTCATAAGCTATAATTTTATAAAATCTTTTGTTACAATTTTAATGATTAATAAATATGCTACATATAAGCAAAGTATTAGCAAACGAATCATAAAATTTTGTAAATTAGTGAATATTATGAAAAAATCTCAGGAAGCTTCATTTTTTCCAGACGGGTTCTCCTTCTAGGGACTACCGGAATCGAATCTCTGAAGAATTTTTTCAATATCTTTATCATCCCAATTAGATATTAAACCCCAATTGGCACTCAACTGGAGTAATGGATCAAAGGTACGACTCCATTGGAGTATTCTATTATAATATAAAGTATGTAATATTACTAATTACGATTTAAACTTTTCCATGTTATATTTAAATAATTCTAGCTCAAAATAACAATAATTCATTTCCAGAGAGTTGCCGGAGGAAGATTCGGACGACTCGGTTGTCGAAATCCCTTGCACGAGTTTTTCTTCGTCTTCCTCTTCTTCTCATTTGGGCTCCTCGTCTTCATCCGAATCCGAACACGAAATTGTCGACCTCGTGACGTCTGACGAGCAAACTTGTGATGTGCCAATGGATTGTCAAGAACAAAACGGAGAACCTTGCAAAGGCGAAAAGGAACAAAGAAACATTTTTGGTAAAAACCTTTTGAAAGAAATATTCACATTTTTAATTAATTTAATAAACAAATAATTTAATTTTTTTAAATTATATTTATAAAAGGAGCTGTTTCGTAACAATTTATATAATTGTTAATTATAAAGTTTAATAACTAATTACAAAATATAATAACAAGAGAATAGTAGCAGAGTGCTTTAACTCTTACTGGGTTTACTTTCATAAAGTGATTTTTATAAAGTTATATTAAACAACTGTTAGGTTAGGTTAGGGTTAGATTCAGCAAATATTGAAGATTCATTGGAAACTTTGATTATTCAAGTTGAGGAAATGGAGGAAGTTGCGGGTTTGGACACGAGAAACGAGGCCGACAACGAGGAGAGCGACGAAGAAGTTCAAACTATCGTCACGAACGTTTTATTGGCTCGAGCTTTGAACATTACTTCAATGAAATGCATTCAAACAGGAGGAACCGAAGGACTAACAACATTGGCCAAAATCCCATCAACATCGTTCCTTCTGTTGACGATGACATTTAATGTGCCATTAACTAAATAACATGTTAACATGTATTGCAGTATTGCTTATCATGAATTATAAAATAAAGTTCTTTTGAAATTAATAATATTCTTTCATTCAATTCCATTGCGTTTTTAAGTTTCAGATAATCATTTAAATTCTCATTTGAAAACCAACCACATCAAATATGATAATTTTTCCATTTCAAATATTATTAAATTACTACAATATAATATATATATAGTTAGAAAAGTATTACATTACATAATATGTATAACATGTTTATAATATAATTATACAAATATATTTAAATCTTATAAGAATTTATTCAAAATGATATAAAAACGATTTCATGAGACGAAAATTGGAGCTTGAAAAATGATGAACCTGTTTTAAGCATTTACATCTCTTTTATGCCATTGTTGTAGCCCAGTTTAACTCAAGCTTTAATCCTTAATTCAATTCTCCATCACTTTACATCTTTCTTCCACGGTTCTCTTCCCATGACAGATTGGGAGTGAGCGTGAAGATCGCGGTTTAAAGCGGACGAAGATCCGTTGAACACTTTTTAATAAACGAACCATTTCACTCCGATTCCAAACAGTTTCATCAGTGTGATGTGATGTGAGAGATGTTCTTCAAAATATTTGGACTTTTTTGGCTCGCATTCTCACAAGTTCAAGGAAGAAGGAGAAATGAAGAGAAAACGGAATTGAGGTAATTATTAAATTAAATAAAATTAATTGATTTATCAGTCTACAATTATAGTAGCATTAATTACACAGCTAACTAATTAAAAGTAATTGATAATAATATTAATTATTAAACTAATTGTGATTTAGAAATGAATTAACTCGAGGTTATGGTGAAATGGGGTCTTATGGTCACAGTCATTATCATTACCAACCTTCATACGGCTACGGTCAGTTTGACTCTTTTGGAATCCTCGGGAGTCTTTCCTTTGCAACTTTTCTCGCAGCCGTCATGTTGGCTTTAGCACAAAAAAGTATCTTTTAATAAAATCGAATAACTAACTTTTTTGTAAATTAGGTTAAATCTATAATAAACTTTTTTTAAAATATTTCTAATATACTATTATTAATATATTTAATTTGACTTCTAGATAGCATGGGTCGGACGGGAACAAAAGTTGATAAAATCCCTCAATCTGCAATCCATGCATTAATTAAAAACGAGTTCAAAGGGAATTTGACGTTTCCTCAAATCCTCATCAAAACCAAAAAATTGTATGACAAGTTGAAAACGCAAATTCCAAAATAAAGAATAAAATCAAATTCATCAAAACCTCGTTAATTAATAATTTAAAATTAAAAGTTAAATTAAATTAAGGTTAAATTAAATTAAATTCAGTATTTTAAGTTTAATTGTAATATAATCCAAGCTATGGAATGAATAAAAAAAGGAAACATCAAGACAATTTTAATTTATTTCACTACTCAAACGAAAATTTATAAACAAGACCCGATTAAGCTTTCTTAATATTTGCATTTCAAATATATCAAATTATTATCAATACTACAAGTTTCACAAAAAATCATTTAAATTGCCATTTTTAAACTTAACTAAATTTTATAACAATAAACATAATATATTAAACAAACAGAAAATGTACCAAATTAATAATTAACTAATAATGAAATACATTTTGTCATACAATATTTAATAAGAATAGATCAAACAATAAGATCAACACAGCAACACAAATGAGTTATAATAATGAAACAAATTGGTTTGTAAACAAAGTAAAAACTAATATTATTATTATTGGCTAATTGATAGAGTTTAAAGGACTACATAGGATTTGTAAACCAGAATCAACCGAAGATATATTAAGGTAAATGTTATTGATAGAGAATAAACAAATAATAAAATAAAAATAGTAGAAGCCAATTAAACTATTTCAAATAAATATTAATGGCCAATCAAGAGCATAATTTTCAACTAATTTCATTCTAAACCAATTTTAAATTTCCAATTCATTATAATTATCTTGTAAATAGGGTTGATAGTTGAGACCAAGAGAGTTCAATGATTCCATCACTACCTGGTTGATTGCAAGAGTGACATGGTCCATGACGTTAATCAACCGAAGGAATGCATCCCGGAGCTGAGTTTCTCTCGCAACTAAAATACAAATTTTAGGTTAAAATTCAATTAATTAATCAACTCTATGTTAAAAAAATTTGTATTTAAACATTAGTTAAATATATACAATCAAAAATTAATAAAATTTAAATTTAAGTTTAAATAAGGCTCACACCAATAAGCATTAACTGATGCTATTTCTGGTGATTCCAATTCAATTGGTAATTCACGTCCGACGCGAGCTTGCCACTTGCAGAAGAGGTCCAATGTCCCACTAAAATTCAATTGTAATAAATTTACATTTTAAATGACTAGATTTCAATTCAGTTCAATCCAACATTTGGAATAATTTAAAATTCAATATTAAAAATTCAAGTTTCCTCACCGATCTTCTGGTTCAAGTCCAATCGCTGTAAAGATGCTCAGTGTCTCGGCGGCGGTAAGGATTTGAGTCGGAACGACCCCGTAGGAAAATTCCTTCAATGTCATAAGTGGGAAGCGGATCAAACTCACGCACCCACGAATAATTTGGCGCAACGACAAACCAAAATTCTTCTCTTTCTGAGTCTGATAATTGGCCCACCTAATAATTATAATTTATCAATTAAAGTTAATTTAAGTTTTATTACAACTAATTACATCAAGTTAAAATAAACATAAATTTACTTACAACATCAACGCTTGAAAAATTTCAATTTCTTTTCCAACAAGCTCATCTGAGGCGAGAAGAAGGGCCATATTGTTGTGCGACATGTTTTTGAAATCGGGGTATTTGGATACCTCCACAAATTTCCTAAAAAATAATTGATGTTTCAAACAAAAAATAAAAACCTAAATATCACAATCACATATATATGACATTTATATTAAAATTAATTATAAACCCAATTATTCTTACTTTATCATGTAAGCAAAAGATGTCTCATGACCGGACTCCATGTAACTCACGACATTGTCATCGGTCAAATCTTCGCAATACTCCCCAGCCAAATTGAACAGTGGAGTTATTCCAAATACTCGAGCGGCTTTTTGAAGTCCGGAAGCCATTTTTGGGCCAAGTTCAATCTCTTGTCCATAAATGTACTAAAAAGAATCAAGTATTAAACACATTTAATTGTTATAATTTAATAATTCTTTAATAAAAATAATTGATAAGTAATTTTGATAAAAAACCTTCACAAGAAGTTGAAAAGCATCGGTAGAAAGAATTGACAAATCAATTGGCTTCCCAACCCCATTTGTTTCTTCCAAATGTTTGAATCTTGGAGCTCTGGCGATAAAGACCAATTTATGTCCCCTGAACTTTCCATGTTTCCGTCCGACAAGAAATTCCACATCAGTGCAATAACCTTCCGCGATCATGTTGTAGAAAATGTCAAAACTTTGATCATTGGCATCGAACTTGACGAGTCTCGGCGGCTTAGAAGATTGTGAAGTTTTCGCTTCAACAACTTGAACCACCTCAACTTCTGGAGCTGAGTTCTTCAGTTCCCGAATCATACGAGGCGGCGTATCAATATGAGGCGGAACATAAAGCGGCAGAGTTGGCTTCACTTCCTTGATGACCTCGACAGGCTTTAGAGTTTCAATCTTCATCTCCACTTTTACAACTTCTTGCTTTTCCTCTTTCACAGCTCCTGAAAATAAAAAGATTGAATTAGCAAACTATAAACCTTTAAAAACTTTCGAATTAAGCGTATAGGAAATCAATTACTATTTAATGATTAATGGAAAATAAATTGAAAAATAAATTGTACCATGTGAGTCAATAGCGTCAATTGAACGCAAATCCTGATCAGAAAATGGAGTGCAAGCCCCAGGGCGCGTATTGATTGAAAGTCGACGCATCAAATCTTGATCTGGTTCTTTTCCGTCAAAGAAAAGACGCAAAGTGATGCTGAAAGAAAAATAATCATAAATCAAACCAATCCTAAAATTATAATATAAATGGCATTATTAAATAATTAACATATAATGGCTCACTTAATATCATGTCGTCCGTTGGTGAACTGAATGTCAGACACGACGCCAACAACATCTTTTTCCTCGAACCGATTTTTGAGAATTTGAACCTCCAATTGAGAAAAAGGTTGGCCGTTGTCGCGAAGCATCGTAATCTGCACGGCACATGGAGCAATCTTGAGAATTTCCTCAGGAACATAACGAAGCTGAAAATGAATCAATGATTTAAATCAGTTTAAATAAAAATTGAAATTATTGATTATTAAATATAATTAATATCGTATTTATCAAATTACATATTCCCTCTTCGTAATTGCTTCATTTCCGTAATCAACAAAGAAAATCCTGAAATGTTCCTCATTGAGAATTTCGGTGATGATCGCCCGATACCAATTGTTATCATGGAACATTCCAAACACTGGTTGTCCAACGCCGAGCATCGGATCCTTCTCAGGACTGTCAAACTGTTTAAAACAAATATCTTTAGAACTAACAAATAAGTTTTTCAAATAAATTTTATATTTTTTATAAGTATAATTTTATGTCGTTTACCATCGTCGCGATGTACTTGTCAACTTTGGCCATTGACTCCAAAGACTGTTGGTTAGTCAGTTGAACAAAACCGTAGTGATTGTCCACAACACTGGTTCCATACGCCTCCAGCCTCTCTCCCATGTTGATGGATAAAAGATCCAATTGGTTTGGATACACTTCTGAAATTACAAATAGACCAATTTTGGTTTTAATCTTTGATAACGTTAAATAAACGAATTCAGAAGGTCAACTAACCCCCAACCATCTTGAGGATCCCCTCCACCGGAGACGGAAAATACGGACTCATGGTCAACTTGGAAAACTCTGAAAAGAAATAAAATTGAATGAATTTGAAATGTTTAAGATGAACAAATATTAAAATATGTTAGGAAACTTTCAATAATTATGAAATGATGTAAAATGATGTAAAATGAAAGAGATGATGCAATTGGGCATACTCATGTCAGCGAATCTTTTCAACATGTCTTTAATAAGTTTTTTTAAGGCTTCATAAAAGAGATAATAATCGAATCTAAATTCGAGTGATCTGAGCATAATGGTCATTTAATTGCAATGATCAATTAAACTCATTGGGAATATTAAAATAAAAAACTCAGTCGTAAAAAGGCAGAACCAGAAGGCAGGGCATTTGGAGGAGAATGGGGAGAACAAAGGAACTAGGGGTGAAATTGAACCTGGACTAACTTTGATCAATGGGACGTTAATTTGGTTGACATGAACAAAGAACTTTACCTTAATGACGATTTGGAACGAAGGCGGTGACGAGAATCCAGAGGTATCGTTCTCGAAAACGAAAATTTCGAGAGAGAAAACGAGAGCCCAAAGTGAAACGCAGAAGGCGAGAAAGGAAAATGGCGTTGGAAAGAAAACGCTTTTGGTCGTCACGTGATCAGCGTTTGTTATATGTAGAATGTTAACCCGGAAACGATTGAATATAAGGGCAGAGTTTAGTCTAAGGATACTTTTCTCACATTTTCATAGCGTTTTTGCATTTCCTCAATTACTTATATTACATTACATCACCTTAATTTAAATGAAGTATTTAAATGTTTATCGGACAATTAAATAATTTTTGTTAACTTTATCAAACCTTTATTAAATTTATTACAGTAAATTACTCTCCCGGCCACGGATCTAGGCAGACGAAATTTTCGCTAAATTGACATCAAGTAACTGTTTTTTTAAAATTACATGGCAATTCACTGTAAAAACCTTACATGTTATTTGACAACGTTACCCTATTTTCTCACATTAAAATAAGTAAAATGTATTATATTTCAATAGCTTTATCTAGTTTTCATGCGTTTATAATGTTTTGTTTATCTGAGAAGAAATAAGGTAAATTAAATTTTCGTCTGCCTAGATCGGTGGCTGGGAAAGTAATAAAATCGGATTAAGAGGATTGAGAGGTAAATCACAAATATTCGTAATCAACTATTCACAATTAACTTTAATTTGATAAAATGTAAATTATTTTATTTAATACAATTAGTTAATTTAAAAAATAATTAGAAAGGCAAATCATTGTAATTTAAGATTGGCTGTACTTTTCCTCGATTTCTTTAAAATCTTGTTCCCAATTTTGACTCCCAGGACTCGTCGGCGTTTTGGCCCTCTCGTCTTCGTCGTCGTTTTGATTCCAATCTTTTTCCTCGTCCTCAGGCGAATTGTCATTCATCTTCCCATGACGTTCTCTCACTCGGCTTAAAATATCGTTCTGCTTGACCTCTAACTCCATTAAAACCAAAGCCATCGGATTCTCATCGGCTAATTTCCTCAAATCGATGGTTTCTTCAGGCACTGGATATTCAGGGTCCGGCTGTTGATGATCAAGAACTGTATTGACCATGCTTTCGTAATTGGAATTAGAAGTATATGGGTATTCGTATGGAGATTGAGGTTCGTCAAAACCTTTGTTCACTTCACCTCTTCCGTAATTGTAATTCATTTCTTGTAATCTGTCCTGTTAAAACATTTTCAAATATTAACTTTAATCATCAAACTAATAAGTTAATACTTCTAAATTAATCTTATAGTCTTAATAACATTATATTTGTTTTAAAGTTGCTTACATCATTGTAATATATTCCATATCTTTTCCCTATTTCGTTAGTGTCAACTTTACTGGAAATTTTGACTTCTTTGAAATCTACCCATCTTGACATCGTTTCTTGTGACATGAACAAACGCCAGAATCTGAGAACAGGCCGACTGAGATATTTCACTTGGATCGGCTGCTGCTTGGAACATGATGCCAACATGAAACTGAAGAAAAGTCCACAAATGACTGAAGATAAGATCGGAACGCAAGGATGCCACAAGTAAGAAATGGTAAAAAACTTGAGTAATCCACTATCGTCCTTAGCTTCCTCCTTCCAGTTGTTGACAAAGGGTTCAAATTCATAGTTTTCGAGGAACATGGTCGAAGTTGAAGAATTTGAAGAACATGTATTTTCAAAATGGAGTTTTTGATTAGGGAATTTATTTTTTTCTATAATGGATCCAATTCCTATAAATCCAGAAGCCAATGTTCCGATTACAACGCCGATCATCGTTCCCTATTAAACAAATACGAGAAATCGTGTTAAGGTAAAAATTTAAAATAATCTGCTATATTGTTTTATAATTAATTGAATTATTATTTTCATATTTTTATTATACCATTGAATTTGCCCATGGGAAAAACATTCCCAAAGTAAAAGCTCCTAAAATTGGTCCAAGAAACGTTCCGTGTAGAATTGAAGAAAACTGAAAAGACATTAAAGGATTTAAATCAATCAAAGGACAATAGGGAGGTTCCTTTTTTAGAATTCTGATTCTGATTGTGACTGTAGCTACAATCTGAGCTACAATTTCGGATT